>OV651817.1:18705989-18855989 GCA_927349885.1 Psylliodes chrysocephalus
ATTGAGATATGTGTTTAAAAGTTTTTAATTGACACTCGCTCTGGCATAAAAATATGAGTTACATGGTCGCCCTGTGGAGCGGGAGGACAGAATAGCTCTATCCAGACATTCACCTTTGGGGTTGTAAAAGCCCACCAAATGACCACTTTTAGAAAAGGGGCATCTAGTGACGCTGGTGACGTTATTAGCCTGAAGGACTCGGCGATTTGTCAACCAGCAGGCTTATAACTAGTTGAGAGGCAGGTCCTATTTATCCCGGGAGGATGCATAATGGGTCTACTGAGGCGTAAGTAGCAGTGAAGCAACCCACCCTCCCCATCCTTACAGATACAGACAGATGAGTACAAATTAAAATAAATTATTATAAATTAAAATAAATTAAAATAAATTAAAATAAATTAAAATAAATTAAAATAAATTAAAATAAATTAAAATAAATTAAAATAAATTAAATTAAAATAAATTAAAATAAATTAAAATAAATTAAAATAAATTAAAATAAATTAAAATAAATTAAAATAAATTAAAATAAATTAAAATAAATTAAAATAAATTAAAATAAATTAAAATAAATTAAAATAAATTAAAATAAATTAAAATAAATTAAAATAAATTAAAATAAATTAAAATAAATTAAAATAAATTAAAATAAATTAAAATAAATTAAAATAAATTAAAATAAATTAAAATAAATTAAAATAAATTAAAATAAATTAAAATAAATTAAAATAAATTAAAATAAATTAAAATAAATTAAAATAAATTAAAATAAATTAAAATAAATTAAAATAAATTAAAATAAATTAAAATAAATTAAAATAAATTAAAATAAATTAAAATAAATTAAAATAAATTAAAATAAATTAAAATAAATTAAAATAAATTAAAATAAATTAAAATAAATTAAAATAAATTAAAATAAATTAAAATAAATTAAAATAAATTAAAATAAATTAAAATAAATTAAAATAAATTAAAATAAATTAAAATAAATTAAAATAAATTAAAATAAATTAAAATAAATTAAAATAAATTAAAATAAATTAAAATAAATTAAAATAAATTAAAATAAATTAAAATAAATTAAAATAAATTAAAATAAATTAAAATAAATTAAAATAAATTAAAATAAATTAAAATAAATTAAAATAAATTAAAATAAATTAAAATAAATTAAAATAAATTAAAATAAATTAAAATAAATTAAAATAAATTAAAATAAATTAAAATAAATTAAAATAAATTAAAATAAATTAAAATAAATTAAAATAAATTAAAATAAATTAAAATAAATTAAAATAAATTAAAATAAATTAAAATAAATTAAAATAAATTAAAATAAATTAAAATAAATTAAAATAAATTAAAATAAATGAAAATAAATTAAAATAAATGAAAATAAATTAAAATAAATTAAAATAAATTAAAATAAATTAAAATAAATTAAAATAAATTAAAATAAATTAAAATAAATTAAAATAAATTAAAATAAATTAAAATAAATTAAAATAAATTAAAATAAATTAAAATAAATTAAAATAAATTAAAATAAATTAAAATAAATTAAAATAAATTAAAATAAATTAAAATAAATTAAAATAAATTAAAATAAATTAAAATAAATTAAAATAAATTAAAATAAATTAAAATAAATTAAAATAAATTAAAATAAATTAAAATAAATTAAAATAAAAAAATATTAGACTTAGTAGCTTTGATGACAGTGGCTTTTCTTCACCGAATATTAGAAATCTCATTCCACCCAGGCTTTCACATTGGTACAGGACGTGGAATGATGTTTCTTCTTCTTCTTCACAGAACCTGCACAAAGTTTTTTCTTCTGCTGGATTGATGACACTTATGTGCCTTTTAAGGTGACAGTGTCCGGTAAGAAGACCTACTGTTATCCTAACGATTTGACGCTTTTTATCCAGTAAGTCTTTTGTGAACTTGACCAATGGTTCCTTGATGAACTGTTTGGCATGTATCAGTCTTGGATAGTTCTTCCACCATTCCTGATACTCTTTTTGCATCCATTGTTTGATGGATGTCTTGCACAAAGCCTTACAACTACACAGAAGGGTTTGGGGCCTGTCATGACCTTATTTAAGCCTTCTCGGGCTAATTCGTCGGCCTTTTCATTACCCTGATATCCCTCATGGCCTGACATTCAAGCTAGGGTCACCTTGTTTTGGCTACTTAGCTCTGCCAAGTCCTCTAGACAGTCTTTCACCAGTCGTGATTTGATTTCTGGTGAGAGAATTGCCTTTAAAGCTGCTTGGCTATCAGAGTATATGGCAATAGCTTTGCCTGATACTTACTTGTTTAGTATTTCTCTTGCACAATGTTGTATGGCTATTAGTTTAGCCTGGAACACTGTTGCATCGGATACCCTTATTTTAGTCCTTTTCAAGACTCTGATAAGCGCACGGTTGGATAAATTAGGGCGCATTTATTTGTATTATTTTTTTGGTTACTATTTTAAACTTAAATATTTGTAATTTAACTGCCGGGGTGCTTGTTTTAGGCGAGTCCCACATTTTGTAAAATACCTACCTACCGAAATAATACTCAATAAATACTGTAACGTGATACTTGATATTTTATCTATTTGTTATAATGTGTTTAAGCTCAATTGATTTTGGGCGTGGGTTAGGTTATTAAATAACTCGAATAACTTTGAAAAAGAAATTGGGCACCACTATATTTAAAACTTACCAAGTATACTTGACTTTAGATTAGTGATAAAAATATAGAAAATCACTAACCACTAACAAATTATATTTAAACCAAGTTTTAGATAAGGTAGTAGCAAATTCTAATTCACATAGTTTTACTAAATTCAAATTTAAGATGATTTATTTAAAAGCACTTATCTGTTCTTAAAACGAAGTAATATAAGGAATGTTTATTTGCATGGTATTCTTTAGGCAACTTCAAAGGGATTCGGTATCCTTATTATTAATTCTGGAACTTGATTGATATTGTGAAATTTGGTATTCTAACTTAAACTCGAACGTGTAAATCTTCTATAGATAAACCAAACCACGGTCTTCAGATTGTACCAAACTTCTAGGTATAAAAACCATAAAACTTCTTGATAGGAATTCAAAACGTCTAGATATAAATCCACATAAACTGTCTAGATATAAAACGAAATAAACCGTCTAGATAGAGCCATGCTAAAAAGAAAGGCGAATGTTATAACAGGAAATAGGAAATTTGAACAGGATTTAGATAAAATACTTTAATTATTAAATGAACATTTTAAAACTATTAAATGAATAATTTCACATAGACTAAAATTAATATGAAAAGGAAAAATCTTATTTGATACATTTAAACATAGTAAAGCATAATATCTTATTCCAAAAAAAAAATATATAAATTTATATAAAACTTGTTATCCATTGTTGAGGTTATGTTCAAAATTTGACATTTTATTTAAGAAATTCTTGTACAAAATATATATTTTCAACAATATATCAGTATTAAAACTTACCTTATAAAATCAGATGGAATTTATGATAGATAAAAATTATTTAGTAAATCGGATGACCAAGATATTTAAAATTCAAATAAACTTGTTTCGTTGACAAATTCAAATCAAATGAAATACGAAATTTTGACACAAGGCATAAATGACATTTGAGTAGAGGTGATTGTGTTGAAATAATGAATAACGGTTCCAACCGTTACAATACATATTCAAAAAAATATATTTTTAAATGATGATTTTATGTACCCCTTAAATAATAATATAGGCACCCACACCTAAAATTTCTTGATCTGACATATTTATTACTCCGAGGAGATTTCGATTCGACTATAAATGAAAATTCAAGCATTTTCTCTCAGTCCGTATAATAAAAGATCTTGTTATATCATGTAATTATTAATTAATACCTTCATAGTTTTTCATCATAATTCAATTAAAAAACTTTTTCAAATTTTAATTAATTTTAGCCAAAAATAAATATTATTTTAATATATATTTTATTTTCGAAAATAATTTATATTTTATAAATTACCAATTTTAACGATATGCTTTATTATACAAAGTGTTTATGTTCTATAGGAATCCGTTATAAAAGAAAGGCGTGTCCCACTCAAAATAAAAAAGTTGACACCTACTTTCGGTAAAAGCGAAAATGACAGAACTTTCAAAATATTTTACATGTTTACTACTCTTACTAATTTTTAAGAAAATCTGTCCATTAGTTTTTAAGAGTGCCGCTCGTTGCTGGACACCTTATATATCTTGGTTCTTATTTTTTATATTAGAGCAACCCGGTGTCTCTGTATGTATTAACTGATCTAATAAAAAATACTTACTTAAAACAATATCAGAAAATGCTACCGCACCAAGAGAAAATTATAAAAAATATCATTCACCTACGTCACCTGCCCCAAATGGTACTAAATACTACATTAGTTATTGTGTCCCCATAACTGTATGCGTATTGGGATTCGCTTACACACAAATTTATGAAACCAATATTTATTGAAATATATTTATTTTTTGTAGGGGGCGCCACTTTCTAGTACAACAACTAGTCCCCACTTCAATACCAAAGTCGAAAAATATACACACCTGATATTTTACCTAGTTGTGGGGACAGTAACTTATTTAACAATTTTGGTAAAAGTAATAACTCTAGATTAGTTAAAATTAAAAGTGCCACGAACAAATTTTTTTGCGATATTTTTATGTAGCAATGATCATTAAAAGAAAACAAACAACGAAGATTAAGCCAAAAAAAGTTGTGGGGACAAGTGTGTATGTCCCCACAACATTAAATGTCCCCACAACTTTTACTGTCCCCACAGTCCTGGTTTTATTCAGGCGAAAATCCCACAAGTACGGTAAAACATACGCACACACACACACACACACACACACACACACACACACACACACACACACACACACACACACACACACACACACACACACACACACACACACACACTTGTTCAATAGTTCAATAGTTCCAGGCGTATACGCACAAGTTAAAAAATCTGAACAGTCCAACACATGACTTTCCTATCTAGTTATTACAGGTTGTTTTATCCAACCTATTGCAGCACCTCTATAAATGTTTAGAGGATAAATTAAATACATACATTTTCCACATACATCTAACTCGAAACATTTTTCTATTGTCACGCTAAACAAATATCACCCTATATATAAAATATACATTTCTATTTTAATATTTATTCGTTACATTAAATAATACAGCAAAATATTTTATATAATATTTTGATAAACAGTAGATTCAATTCATAACTTCATCTTCGATAAATGTAAATATAACAGACTAGACAGAGACACGTACTGACCTTAATCGATTAATATAACAATAACGACACTCTTGGTCCTAGACTCTCTGCCGGAGTCTCATCCGGTACTCTTAGTTTGAGTCTTATCGTCGTCTCGCATCCCATTAGAAGAAGTGGCGTGACGTGCCCTCGGCGCCTTTAGATGTTTAGCCCTCCTATCTATCTATCCATCTATCTATCAGAATTAGGGCGTGGTTCAAAGCCCACTTGTACTGAAGCTCTAGGCTTATTGTACCCCTCACAGTTTTTATCCAGATTGATTTTCTTAATGAATTCAAGAATATGTCTGATGGGCGCTTTCGCGATTTCTTCAGGTTCCGGATATTGTATCCCGAAGTACCATTCCCGTTCCCATTTAAGGTTCCGGCAGTGGCATAGTTTATGAATAGGAGTTTCGTCCCCCTCTTTACATATTCTACATAGGGAGTCATCAGATATCCCTAAGAGCGTTAGGTGTCTTCTAAGGCCGCAGTGTCCCGTAAGGAGTCCTACTACGGCCTTGAGTTCGCTTCTGCTAAGGTTTAGCAGTTAATGTTGTCTGCTCGTTGATGGCCCCTTTATGAATCTTTTGGACTGTCTAAGTCCAGGCTGTTCCATCCAGAGCCTATGGTGTTCTCTTTTTATTTGTTCCTTTAACACCCATTTAACATGTTGGTATGAGATACCACATGTGGGTTCTGGTCCAATAAGAGTTTTTTTCCGCTCCCTTCCTTGCTAGGAGGTCTGCTTTCTCGTTTCCAAACACTCCCTTATGTCCTGGCACCCATTCAAGGGTAATCTTGTTATGTTCTGTCAGAGCCTGGAGGGACTGTTGGCAATCAAATATTGATTTAGATTGTACTTCTACCCTTTTCAGTACTTTAAGGGCGATCCTCTTATCTCTAAGAGAGTTATTTAGCATGACTTTGGCGCAGGCATGTATTGCTGTTACTTTATCCTGGAAGACTGTTGTCAGTGACCCCAGGTTCAAACTAATTGTCCTTTGAGTTCACATGGTAGATCCCAGCTCCTGTGCTGTTTTTCATTTTCGAACCGTCTGTATACCAGATTGATTCGTTTTGTTTTTCTCTATTTTCCCGGCTTTTGGTCCTTTCTAGTATTTGAATATCAAAAGGTTTCCTGAAGACGTGAATAATAAGCATTCTATCCGATGGCATTCTTAGTACCTGATTTTGTTTTAATTTCTCTAATATCATTGTGTGGTGTCCTTTTCTCGAAATTTCCCATCCAAATCTATTAGTAAACAGCCTGTATGCCGCCGCCATAGCCTCCTTCTTCACCACAAGGTGTAGTGGAGGAAGACCTAGCAGTAGCTCCATTGCTGCTGTGGGCGTAGTTCTAAATGCCCCTGTTATTATTAGACAGGCTAGTCTTTATACCTTGTCTAATTTTCTGTTAGCTGTTATGCTTGTAGTCTTGTGCCACCATATGACTGATTAGTAAGTTATAACAGGTACTACAACCATAGTGCATCATACTTGGTTTAATCCCCCATGCGTTCCCTACCATCCGTCTACAGGCCCATAGTATTCTTACAGCTTTTTCTGTTGTTTTTTCTATATGGCTGCAGAAGCTAAGCTTGTCATCAAGAGTGATTCCAAGATATTTAACCTCTTTTGCCATTTTTAGATGTTGTCCCCACATATAAAGCTCCTTTATTCCTTGAAGGTTCCTTGTTCTTGTGAATGCAACAACAGAGGTTTTTGTCGGATTTGTGGACAATCCCTCTTTTAGGCACCATCTTTCGACGATATTTAGTGCTTGCTGCATTCTTTTGGATTCAACAGTCCCAAATTTACCGTTTACTACGATGCTTATGTCGTCTACAAATGCTTGCGTGTATAAGTTTTCTTTCTCTAACTCCCATAAGAGGTCATCAACCACCAAGGTCCACATAAGAGGAGATAACACTCCTCCCCGAGGGCATCCCTTGTTAACTGAGATCTCTCTTGTTGTGTTAAGGAGATTACTGGTAATGGTTCTATGATTAAGCATGAACACTACTTACTTCGTAATGCAGTGGGCTACTCCACGCCTTTGCATAGATCCCAGTATTGAATTGTATGAAGCCGAGTCAGAGGCTCCTTCTATATCTAGGAAGACTCCTAGTGCTATTTCTTTGCTTTCCAATGCTTGTTCAGCCTGTTGAGTTAGCCTATGTATGGCTGCATCGCAAGACTTTCCAGATTGGTAGGCAAACTGGTATCGATGTATCGGTTTATCCCATAGAAAATCGTCCCGTATATATCTGTCGATCAATTTCTCCAATGTTTTCAGGAGAAATGATGTTAGGCTGATTGGTCTGAAAGATTTGTTTTAAGGTGAAGGGGGAGAAAAAGTCCTTTATATTTCACAAGGAAAGTCAATGTTTAATTATTTAACAAAACATTGAGTGCGACCGGTTTCGAAGTGTCATCACTTCATCTTCAGGCTCGCCTAGTGGAAAGGAGAATATGTGGTGTAAGGTGTGTTAACACTTAGAGCAAACGATATATAAAATAGTAAAAAAGAGAAAACTCACCATACTCTCCATCCACTAGGGAATACTACAAAACAAGTTTCATCAAATGTGGGGTGAAATAAATTGTAAAATGAACAAAGTTTACAAGTAATAAAAAGTTAAAAATATTTGAAAAACAAATATTAGTCAATTGAAATAGTAAAATTTAAAATATTCAAGACTATACAAAACAAATCACATACATTAAACAGATTAAAAGATAAGGCTTATTTTAAACAACCTTGTTTTTTCAAAAAACTAACATTTTTGAAAGGAGACCTGTCAAGTTAAGGCCTCAGCAGGTGGTGGCAAGTATTAACAAAAAAATTCTTGGGTAAACCCATGACAGGGTATAGGTAATAAGATTTAAACTATGAGTGAAGAAATATTTATTATTTATTATTTATTATATAAGATTTGGGCCATGAACCAATCACCAAGTGTATGTGATGTTGTAGGAAGAAGAAAGAAGAAGAAATGACTGAGTTAACTGTTGTGAAGCAACTGAAGAATAAAAGAAGAAAAGAAGAAAATGACGGATGTGAAATCACACAATCTAACCTAATCTTTAAACGTGCTCGTTGGTTTCTTATGGGAAAAAAATTACTTACTGAAATGTACCCCTTGCAAGAAAATATGTGAATAGAAATAAAGGGGGAGGTTAAAAAGGAAGTTAGAAAGATAAATTTAGATTAGTGTTGAGAAAACAGGAGGAGTTTCTGACATTATCTGGGTATTTAAGCAACCAACAGGATTTAATTTTAAATTTCTCAATATCTCGAGGCTTTCGAAGCTATTAAGAGTAAATCTATGGTAGGAACTATGTAGGATTTCGAAACCTTCAGTTGAATCGAAGTCGTGATTTGAGTCCAGTAGGTGGTTGGCAAAATGTGAAAAACCTGTTGTATTTTGGTTAAGACAACGCAAATGTTCTTTTAAACGGATCTTGAAATTTCGAAATGTGCGTCCCACATAGAAAGAATGGCAAGATTTACAAGTTAATTTATAAATTCCAGATAAGTCAAAGGGATCTAATTTATCTTTATTATGAACAAATAACTTATGTAATGAGGAGGGGGTTTTGAAAGATACTTTAAAGTGGTCTTTAAGTAAGCTTGCCACTTTATAGGATGCTTTTCCAATAAAGGTAAGAGAAATGTATTTCTTACTGGTGGTTAGTTCATGTACCATATTAGAATTGTTAATATAAACTAAGTTTTGTTGAATTTTATTTTGTTTATGTGTTAGCATTTTATCAATAATATCTAGTTCAAAGTTGTGATCTATAGCAATAGTTTTAATTATATTTAGTTCCTTATTAAAATTTTCCGTAGACAGAGGAATGTTTAATAGCCTCTCTAAGTAGCAATTAAAGACAGCCAATTTATGTGTTGCTGGATGGTTAGAGGTATTGTCTATAACTGTGCCTGTATGTGTTGGCTTTCTATAGATATCAAAGTTGAACTTGTTATTATTGTGTGAGATTTTAAGATCTAAGAAGTTAATAGATTTGTTTATTTCAATTTCTAATGTGAATTTAATATTAGAATGTAAGTCATTATTATAAGTCAAGAAGTCATTTAATGAGTCTAAGTTACCTGACCACAAAATCAAAATATCGTCAACATATCTATAATAGAATTTCACATTTGAGTGGAAAGGGTTGTTTTTAAGGATTTTTTCTTTTTCAAAATTGTGCATAAATATGTCTGCTAATATTGGGCTAAGTGGAGATCCCATAGAAAGTCCATTTGTTTGTGAAAAGATTTCATTGTTGAATGAAAAAAAGTTTTGTTTTAAACAAACCTTGAGAAGGTTCAAAAATTCTACTAGTTCAATATCAGACATATTCCAACTTGACAAATGTGATTCAACAAAACCTAGAACCTCTGGTATAGGAATATTTGTGAATAAGTTTGATACATCTAAAGAGATCAAAGAATCTGTATCATTAATGTGAACATTTTTGATGTTGTTTACAAGTTGTACACTATTTTTGACTGTATGTGTAAAGTGATCTTTATAATGGATTTTGAGTATGTCATTCAACCACTTTGATGTATAATATGTTGGTCAATTTATATATGACACGACAGGGGAGGATTGGTATGAAAGATTTGTTCTTCTCGTACGACGTTTTCCCGGGTTTGGGGATTGAAGACCACTCTTGCACACCTCCAGCTTTGTGGAACGTATCCGAGGGCAATGCTAGCTCGAAATAGTTTACACAGTGGTCTCTTTAGTACTTCCTAGCCCTTTTGTAGAAGTGCCGGGGTTATACCATCAGGTCCAGCTGTTTTGTATGGTTGAAAGGAATTCATCGCCCACACAAGTTTTGTTCTGTTTACTATTGCAAGAGACCAGTTTGTTTTTGAGGCCCTAGAAAATATTGCGTCAATGCTCCTGTTCTCTTGGTCAAGAATAATCTCACATCCAGGAAAGTGTGACTTTAGTAGTAATTTTAAGGTCTCCTCCTCTGTTTTTGTGAGTTCTCCTTGTTGATTTTTCAGAGATCCCATGCATCCTTGCTTATCTCTCTGTAGAGTTTTCCTGAGTCTGGCACATTCTGGAAGGATGTCAATGCCGTCGCAGTATTTCTTCCAGGAAATTTCTTTGGCTTTCCTAATGGCATATCCATATTCTCTCCGGTACGCCTTATAGGCTTCCCAGGTTGAAGAGTTTACGAACTTCTGCTCTTTTTTTTGGAAAGGTCTCGATTCCACCATACAGCGTCTCGATCCTCTTTCCTAATTTTTAAAGGACAGTTTTTTCAAACGTGCTGGTTAGGGTTCGTGTCAGAAACTCTGATATAAATTCAACTTCCACTGAATTCTTCGGTATCTGAGGACAGTTCTCCAGTCCCTGTTTAAGTTCTTCCTTGAAAGCTCTCCAGTTACAGGTCCTAGGATTACGATATGTCTTCTCACTCGAGGTTTTAGTACCCAGCTCAAACAGGATATGTCTATGGTCGGAAAGTGACGCTACTTGTGAGACGTGTCACTTCCCCACCAATGAACATGCCCGTTGTGTACCTAGGGGTTATATCAATTACCCTCTCTCTGCACAGATGTTACTAAGGTTGGTTCATTTCCAACGTTTGCAACTTCTAGTTTATTGGAAGCAATAAATTCCAGAAGAGCTTCTCCTCGGTTATTAATGTCAGTGCTCCCCCATACTATATGGTGAGCATTGGCATCACACCCTAGAAGAAGTTCAATTTTGTTTTTTTTTTTACATTGACTAACCAGTTCTCTCACCTCATTGGTGAAGGGTAGCCCAGGTTGGTCATATGGTAGATATACGGATCCAACAATCAGATTAATTCCTCCGTCTAGCTTTAGGGATATTGTCACTAGGTCATTTGTACAAAATTCCCATAGTGGAAACACCTTCAAGCTTTTATTTGCAATAATGCAGGTTCTTGGGTGTCCAGACGCTGAATAAATCATGTCATAGTCCCCTGATATATGCAACCCTCGAGATCCCCTTGTATATAAGAGGTTCTTGGATAAGAGCAAGATCAATGTCTTGTTTTATTATACATCGTGATAGAACAGCTGTTGCCGCCCAACAGTGATGTATATTTGCTTGGATTACCTTCATTTTTTTTTGTTAAATGTACCCCCTACTTCTTGATGTAGGGTCCTCTTCCTCCTCCGGCACGTCAGCCGGTTCAGACAGCGATGAGTCCCCTAAAAGAGTCCTCTCCTCGTCTTCACCTAGCTCGCGTGCTGTGGATTCCAAGTCCCCTACTTCCATTGGAGCGTCAGTCTCTTGTTCTGTAGCCCTACTTTTTTGTGGTTCTACGACCAAGGGACTGATTCTCCTCTGGTATGTTTTCTTCTACCTCAGTAGGTGTTTCTATTGCCTGAAAAGTTTCAGTAGCAGCAGGAGTAGCCCAATTTCTTTTATTGCGATATTGAAGAAATTCAGGAACAGTATTCCCTGCTTCCCCTTTATCTTCTTACAAGAGACGGAATCCATGGTTATGAAAAGTTGCTGTCCCCTAGGGTCCAACTTCCTTCCAGTAACCCTCCAGTTCCCCGTTGTTAGGAGGTTGTGCTGAGTGTATTATTGCTCCTAACGGTTTTACCTCGACTAGTTCTGAACTTTAAAATAACGTCGGAGAGAGGGTCGTGGAATGACAATAATAAGCGGTATTCCAGGAAACTGAGGTGGTTTAATGTCGGTTACTGTGTATTTACAGCAATTAAAGCAATTTAAAGCAACTAGTGATAACTTAAATATAAAGAAATGCTTTAAAATTCATGCACAATATGATTATTATTCTTCCAATTGGTACCAATCGTTTACAGACTATAAATTATAATATTTACACATGCATCTTAAGAATAGAATAGCAGCCTTTTTTAATTATAAAGCAGAATAAAATAATAGTATATACATGCAAAGCGTTCGGAGCACAATAGTGGTATTTTCTTTGTAAATAAGCAAAGCCCAAAGCCTCAAGTTAGGTAACCGAAGAGTGAAGAAGAGTGTAGAATAAAGAGCGAAGAATGAAGAGAATATAAGCAGTATTAAGTTAAATAAGAACCGCCTTACTTGTGTCCCAGAGGTCCATGCAGAATGGTGGTGATAGTATACACCCTGAGGTGAATGTACCTTATGGAACCAATGCAGCGATTAGGTAAGCAGGTCTATCTTAGGTTAGTTTATTCCAATATAAAACAGTGTATGACCAATTTTTAGGTAACAAATTACCAGCCCAAGATAAGGTGGCCTACAAGAGATAACATATAGTATAAATAAAAGCCCTAGACAAAACAAAATGGATGACAGAAGCCATAGCTGACTTACCACGTGGTGTTGGTTGGCCTTTAAGATAATATAAGTAGGTAAGGAAATAAATTTACTAATCCACAGAATGTGATTTCAGACTTCTGAATCTATTTTATTTCCTTAGAGAGATGATTCATTTGCTTTGTTGAGTGCAAAAATCCGAAGTAATAGACGAAAATAATAGCACATGCTACAAGTTGCTAACCCAAAAGCAGAATGACCAGAAGCTTGAAGGACAAAAACCAGGCTGACCACTGGTCAGTGATGGTATTCCTGTCATTTTAAATATTTGTCACTACTGAAACAGACCTTAACTAAAAGAAGAATTAGTTGGTGATCTAAACAGGCTTGTCAGTAGAGGCCTAACCGAAGAAGAAGAAATAGAAAAAACTAGAAAGAAATGATTTGGAATATAAACAAATAAAATAATGGACCTTTATATTAACTATTTAATTGGTTGCTAATGTGTTTTTATTATATATGAGAAGTAAGTGATGCATTTTTAATTATCGCTTCTAATAATCATCAGTAATAATCAGTAAATTATAATAGCAAAATAAATAAATATACTAATAAATTAGAACCCGTAACAACCCCCCCTTTCCTGGAAAAAGTTTTTTTTTTCGAAAAAAACTTTACAACTACTAGCTGTAAAATTTCCTAACCTAAAGATACTTAATATCTTATTACATTAACAATAATTATTCAGTTTCAGAATCTGAATCGGATTTTAATTCTTCCGGCGGATGAGCCTTTATATCTTTGGCGTGCCAAACACCTTTGGAATTTCCATTGTTGTCCTTTAGTTCATAGGACCAGGGTGAACAAATTTTTCCTATAGTAAGTGGGGCCATCAAATTTAGGTATGAACTTGGCTGTGATGGACTTGGCCTTATCAGAAAGAGCATATCGGCGTTTCCATACCTTCTGACCTAGGTTAAATCTTTCATCTCGACGACGTAGATTATACCTTTTCTTAGTATTTTCATGTGCTATTTTAATGCGACGTCGAATATCCTGAAAGACTTCCAGTAGAGCTTCAGAACGGGTAAGAGAATCAGAATTAGGTGTTTGTGGTGTAGCTAAAGGATGAATATCTTTCCAGATAACTGTATTTCTCTACCAAAGACGACAAAATTGGGACTAAGCTGTGTTACCTCATGACAAGAAGAACGGATAGCACATGCGACCTTTTGTAAAAATATATCCCAGCGTCGATGATTTTCAGCTACATATGACGTCAGAGCCGTCTTTATTACTCTATGTGAGCGTTCTACAGCATTACTTTGAGGATGGTAGTTTGCGACGCGTAACGACGTAATGTCATACTTCTTAAGCATATCCTGAAAGATTGTGCTAATAAAAGGTTTGCCATTGTCCATTATGGCTTTTCTGAGGAGCACCATAAACAAGAATGACGTTATCCTCTAACATCTCAGAGATTCGTTTTCCTGTAGCTTGACGTAAGGGAAAGAAAAGTACAAATTTACTGAAGATATCTTGTACTGAGAAAATAAAAGAGTAGCCGGACGCAGAACGAGGTAAGGGACCTATGATATCCATGCTTAGTATCTGGAATGGTCGCGTAGCAGTGGGGCCTTGACTGAGCATTAGTCCAGCTGGAGGTTTCTGTAATGGCTTAGTTTGAAGGCAGGTTGTACATTTGGCAATGTAGCGATCAACATCCTGTTTAAGTTTGGGCCAATAGTACTTCCTAGAAATTTTGGTTCTTGTTTTATACACTCCCAGATGACCCGATGTAGGAGGATCATGGTGTAAGGAAATTATTTCGGCACGTTTTTCTTTTGGGACAACCATTAACCATCCATCAGCATCTTCGGCTAGTTCGGGATAAGGAACATCAATCTTTTTAAATATCTGTCCATTTTCTAAACGCCAAAGCGGATACTTAACTGGTGTATCTCGTATCCTTTGACACATTTTATTATACCAAATGTCCTTAGACTCCAGATCTACAATATCTATGCGAGGTACAGATCTTGAAAGGGCATCAGGGACAGCGTGATCACTACCTTTACGATGTACTACCTCGAAATCAAATTATTGCAGTCGAACTGCCCATCTAGCTATTCGTCCTACAGGGTCCTTAATATTATTTATCCATTTAAGAGCAAAATAGTCAGTGACTACTCTAAATTTCACTGATTCTAGATAAGGACGTAAACGTTCAATGGCAAACAATACAGCCAGAACTCCTTTTCGGTGGTGCTGTATTTCCTTTCGGATTTCGAAAGAGATCTACTCAAGTAGCAGATAACTCTCTCATTACCCTCATCATCCATCTGAAACAAGACAGCACCCAACCCGTAGTCAGAACCATCAGTCTGTAGTATGAAAAGTCTTTCGAAATCAGGACAAGACAGTAGCGGAGCGGACACCAAATGTTCCTTTAGAGCCTTGAAAGAAGTTTCACATTCTCTACTCCAAACGAAAGGCTGATTTTTTCGAAGAAGAGCACATAACGGGGCGGTTAATGTAGAGAAGTTGGGGACGAATCGTCGATACCAGGATGCAACTCCAATGAGTCGACGAACCTTTGTAACCGACTTTGGTTGTGGAATTTGTAGAAGGGCTTCTACCTTATCCGGATCAACCATGAGTCCACCAGAACCTATAATGTAGCCCAGATATTTAAGTTCGGACTTGCAAAAGTGACACTTGTCTCTGTTTAAAGTAAGTCCAGCTTTGGTGATTCGAAACAAAACTTCTCGTTACATCTCCAGATGTTTTTCGTATCTGTGCAGATTATAATGTCGTCCAAGTAAACGAATACATAATTTTCCAGATCGATACCAATAACCTGGTCAATAAATCTTTGCCACGTTGCTGGGGCATTGTGGAGTCCCATCGGCATTCGCCGGAATTGAAGTAGACCACGATTTGGCACCACGAATGCTGTCATTGGTTTCGATTCCTTGGAAAGCGGGATTTGCCAGTATGCACTTTTGATATCTAGCGTAGTTAGATACCGAGCATCACGTAATTTATCTAAAGTAGCATTCACAAAGGGGAGAGGGTAAGCATCCTTAGTTGTGACCTTATTAAGTTGTCGATAATCTACGACGAACCGATAACGTCCATCCGGCTTCTTGATTAAGATTATCGGAGAGGCCCAAGGAGAATTAGAAGGCTCTACCACTCCATCTTCGATCATCTTAGTAAGTTCCTCATTTACTTGTTTAAGAATCGGCGGCGACAAAGGATAATGCCGTTGCTTTAGGGGCGGTGAAGACGTTCTGATGACATGCTCAACTAAATTGGTACATCCTAGTTTAGAACCCATACCTTGAAAGGTATCATCGATGAGTTTGTCTAAACGAGATTTCTGATCAAGATCCAGCTGATCCGATGAAATTAACGCTAGTTGTGTTGTATCAATTTGGGAAGAATTTTTAAAATGCCACTCACCCGAGAACATATTCGGAATTATTTGCATTTCTTTCCAAAAGTCCATTCCCAAAATAAGGGTATGTGGAAGATTTGGAACAATAAGAGCATTAATGATCTTAACTTTCTCGCACAATACAATGGGTAAAGACACCATACCTAAAATGTTGCAAGCCTCCCCTGAAGCAACAACACAAGTCTTTTGTTTAGAGTCCTGGACTTTACAGAAAGGTTCCAACAGGTTCCAACCAGACCCACCTAAAACTGTGTTCGTAGCTCCGGAATCCAACAAACCAAGTAGTTGACAGCCGTAGATCTTAACTTGTAGATATGGTCTCGTAACTCCTTTAGCATGAGCGAGGACATAATCCAACAACACATGACGATTCGAATCGGCCACAGACGACGGAAAATCAGACAACTGGCCTATTGCTGACTCCCATTCCAGTTTTTTCGACAGTTGGGACAATTATAAACTGAGCAGTTATTCTCGCCACATTTAAAGCAGAAACGCTTACGAGGCTGGATACATTTCTTAAAACGATGACCAGTCTTTCCACAGTTCCAACAAGACGGCGAAGACAAAACATTTGATGATGAACCGACAGATGGAGCAACGTCAGGTGACGGAACTTTGTTGGCTCATTCCAGACTAGCGAAAGATCTTTTAAGGGCTGCAACCGAAGGTTGACCTGAAGGTTTTCGATATGCCAATTCAGGCTCTAAAAGAGATCGATTTGCAGAAGGAGGAGGGACGAATCGTTGTATCCTCATCTCCGTTTCTTCTACCGCTCGATCTAAACGAATGAGTTCATCTTCTAATCTCATCTATTAGACTAAATTCATAGTCGTATGGCAGATAGGCTTCCCGAAGCTGAGATACCAGATTTTGCCACGAAGAAAATCTTCTGGTCCTGTACAACAATAAGGCATCTTGGGTAAGAAGTTCAGGAGCACAACGTAGCAATTGTTGATAAGAGACCCCTCTCGACATCCTGAGCTCTTCAATTCGCTCCAAGAACTCATTCACACTGGTGCGTCCATTAAATTTTACGTTCCACCTGGCTATGTCTGGCATTCGATGATCGTTGTTCCAGTTACTGAAAGGCGGCTGCCGAGAATAAGGCAGATAATCCTCTACAGTGCTGGACATAAATTCTGGTGTATCCAACAATCCACTTGCGCTATTCAGTGTAGCTCTTCTAGATGAAGCATTTGCTGGATTATAATGATGTTCGATAACTGTGGGTAGAAAATTCACACGTCTAGGATCATCCCCAAAGCCGGAGTTAGCTGAAGTTAGTGTTGGAACTGATGGCTGCCTAGCTGCTATGGTAGGATTATCTTCAGGCAGATCTACAATGTCACCAACTATATTTAAACTGCGAGGAACTGAAGGCTGCTTAGTTAGTAAAGGTGTATCCAATAAGGATATATGTTGAGATCTATTCGCGAGATTGTCTATGAGAGAAGATTGGCCGTGAACTATTGCGAGTTCGTTTTCCAACTGTTGACAATGTTGAACCAATATTATCCTTTTCTGCTCCTCCAAGTCGTTATTTCCTGTTATTCTAGATATTCGGGCAGAAACATGACGAAGCTTAGTCGAAATACTCTTGAATTCATTTTCAGCATTTTCTTCATCGAAGTTTTCCAAAGCTTGATCCATTTCAAAAATTTTCTTTTCGCAGATATCCATTTCCCTATCAAAATCTAAAACCACGTCTGTCTTAACTAACGATTCTCCACTGTCTTTTTCTATCCTCAGTGCTTCTCTGTATTTAAGCCTTAGATCAGCTACCGTATTTCCAGTAGGTAATTTTCGAATATATAGCTCATAGAGCAATTCATCTTTTCGTAACCTATTTATCTCCATATTAAGTTATATTCGTATTATTATTATTACCCTAATACTAAATTTATGTAACTACTTAAGAATAAAAAAAAATGTTAAAGAGTATTAACAAATAAAAATTAATAAATAAAAAGAAATCTAAGAAATTTTATTTTATTTCACAAACCCTCCCCTTTCCACAAAGAAAGAGAAAATAAATCCCTAAACACAAATTCCTGTTTGTGAATTACTAAATAGCAACACTATAACTATACCAATTTATTTTTCCTCAAATCTAAATGGCAGATATCAATTAGGACACTATACCTATAGTAACTATTATTTCCCTAATAAATAACCCATTATAAAATACCAAATACCCTTAATATATTTACAACACCGTTTCACTATTATAATCCATTAAAATTAATCAAATCTAATATTTATTAATTATTATCAACAGTGAAAACAACAATATAAAAAAAAATAAAACACAAAAGCTGGTTATTTATTACAACACCCAATCGCAAAATGTGAGCTGGCCTTAAGCATTCAAAATCTGAATCCGCTTTAAGCCAATGCCAGTTGAAAATTCGGCATAAAATCCAAAAGTACAGGGTGAGCGAAACTCGATGTCTCAGCTCCATTATGGGACAAGGGAAAAAGATAGGAAAAAGTTGAAAAGAGGTTCTTAAATGGGATAAAGTAAGGTCCGTTTTAAGCCCAATTTGCATATTTGTCCATATTTGGAAACTGAGGTAATGACGTCATCGATTGTTTTTTTTTCGGAAACATACCTATATTTTTATAAATTTAAAAAGAGCTAATTTTTCTGAACAAATTTTATAAAGAAAAAAATTTGATATCTCCTTCACTTTAAAAATTATAAGCAAATTTGTAAAAAAAAAGTATAATCAAAAATTCAGAAGTCGCCTTTGGAAACAAATAGCAAAGACGTAGTGCTCAACTTTGCATTCTTGGAGACTTTAATCTCCCTCATAGTGCCTGGTTAAATGATGACTTGAGTTCAATAGCTGCACCATTATTCAAGGCATCACCATCAGAAGCTCAATCTCTTGAAGTCTTATCTAATATGTGTGCTTTTCATAACTTATTTCAACTTAACTCTATCCATAACAATGTAAATTCAATTTTAGACTTAATTTTTATGCAAAATCACAATGTATCTGTAGAAAGAGCTGACTTCAACATTGTACCAATAGACGGTTTTCATCCACCTTTAATGTTTAAGTTAAGTTTTATTGACAGTAACCAAGCTGGTTTAACGCCTGAAGGTTTTTATAGAGATTTTAAATCGGCAGATACTAGGTCAATCATAATATTTTTAAGCAGTTTCATTTGGGAAGAAGTATTTTATAATCAAACTCTTGAAAACATGGTAAATATTTTATATAATATTCTATATTTAGCTATTGATCTATATGTACCACTGAAAAAATTCTGTAACACAACATTTCCTAGATGGTATTCCACAGAACTGAGAAACTGTATAATAACTAAAAAAAGAGCTCATAAAAAATACAAAATAACTAATTCATTACAAGATTATCAAGAGTTTGCAAGACTTAGATCACTTTGTAAAAGACTGGTAAAAGAATCGCATCACAATTATATTTCTCAAACAGAATCTTCAATACCAAATAACTTAAAACAGTTTTGGAAATTTGTAAATGACAAAAGAAAAACCTCAAACTTTCCAAGTGAATTAATATATAATGGCATAACAAGTTCTAGTGGCAATGATATAGTTAATTTGTTTGCTGATTTTTTTTCAAAAGTATATGTTCATAATGATTGTGATATTTCAAAGGTACCTGTATATGTCA
Source organism: Psylliodes chrysocephalus (assembly GCA_927349885.1). Classification (NCBI taxonomy): domain Eukaryota; kingdom Metazoa; phylum Arthropoda; class Insecta; order Coleoptera; family Chrysomelidae; genus Psylliodes; species Psylliodes chrysocephalus. Next base: position 18,725,725 of record OV651817.1, read on the forward strand.
ATAACATAAATATATTTAACTGTGATATTAAAATATCCGATGTTTATACTAAACTAGCAGCTTTAGATATTCGTAAGTGTCCTGGGCCGGATGGAATTCCTCCATCTATTCTAAAACCATGTTCTTTTATTTTAGCACGACCACTGTTCATAATTTTTAACTTTTCTCTCTCTCTGGGCATATTTCCAACAGTCTGGAAGATAAGTTATATAACACCAATTTTTAAATCTGGCAACAAATCCGAAGTAAAGAACTATCGAGGAATCAGTATCTTGAGTACCATACCAAAATTATTTGAAAATCTGGTTTGCGAACCTTTAACATCTTCACTCAACAATATACTCATAGATCAACAATTTGGCTTTAGACGTAAAAGTTCAACAGAATTAAATTTATTAACATATTCCCACTACCTGTCAAATGCCCTTGAAAATGGATATGAAGTGCATTCTATTTATACTGATTTCTCCAAAGCCTTTGACCGGGTAAACCATAGAGTTTTAATCCACAAATTGAAAATGGCTGGGGTAAATGGATCACTTTTAAATTGGTTAGAAAGCTATTTAATTGATAGACGTCAAATTGTACATATTTCAAACTACAAGTCATACGGCATACACGTACCTTCAGGCGTCCCGCAGGGCTCACATCTAGGACCACTACTTTTTAATATATTTGTAAACGATATTAAATCCTGTTTTCATTTCGGTAAATTCCTTTTATTTGCAGATGATCTCAAACTGTACTCTACAGTATCATCTGACCTTCACTGTGTGTCATTGCAGTCTGATTTAGATAACCTAGTCAATTGGTGTGACTTAAATGGAATGAGCCTAAATTCGGATAAATGTAATGTTATCATATTCCATCGAACTCGTGATACAATTAATTTTCAATATACAATCAGTGCCAATATCTTGGAGAACTGCAATATTATTAGAGATCTAGGGGTCAACTTTGACTCACAACTATCTTTTGTTCCACATATTTCAAATATTATCAACAAATCTCTACAGATGTTAGGATTTCTAAAAAGAACTACTCAGGATTTCTCAAACATCAACACACTTAAAATCTTATATTGTTCTTTAGTTAGAACTCATTTAGAATACGCTTCATGTGTTTGGTCCCCAAACTATGTCTCACATATTGTCAAATTAGAAAGAGTCCAGCATAAGTTCTTACGTTATGTGGCCTTTAAGCAGGGTATTGGAGTCGAAGATATTAACTACTCTAAATTGGAGACAGATTTGAATATCCAATCTATTAATAGCCGTCGAAACAAGAAAGATTTCATAATGTTATATAACATATTTAATTCTCGAGTACCGTGTCCTCAATTGTTGCAAGAGATAGGAATTCACGTCCCACCCAGGACAACCCGCTCAGCGAACATTTTTCAAATACCCTTCCACAGGACGAATTATGGACGTAATACCTTCATTGTTCGTTCTGCTAGGTTCGCAAATACTTACCGTGCTGACCTCGATTTCTTTAGCTCCGTCAGCTCATTTATGGAGACTCTCAGGGGTGCAGTTTAGTATAATGTATTGTAATGGTACTTATTAAAGGTGTATTTTTACTTATTTTTTTATAAATGTACTTTATTAACTGTACTATAGTACTATTTGTATTTTATCTATTTTAACTATTATTTGTATTATTTAATTTGTAACTTTATTTTATTAATCGAAATTATACTGTGTAATGCTATACATAACATTGTATTTAACTAAAAGGGGAATGTCCCGTTTATATATATAAATAAATAAATAAATAAGTATCTGTCAAATTAAATTAATGGTTGACAAATATTGTTATGTAGTTATTTGGCTTTGAAAAATGTTCACGCACAATGAAAAAGTCGACATGTTATTAGTTTATGGGGAATCTCAAAAGAACCCTAGAAGAGCAGTTCAGTTATACGTCTAGAGATACCCCGAACGTGTTATTCCAAGCTTAAAAATATTTGCAAGATTGGAACGCAATTTACGTTCAAATAACAAGGCATTTTCTTCTCGAATGGGAAAAAAAATTGCTAAAAGAGTCAATTCTGATAATACTGTTGTCAACCATTAATTTAATTTGACAGATACGTCTTTGCTATTTGTTTCCAAAGGCGACTTCTGAATTTTTGATTATACTTTTTTTTTACAAATTTGCTTATAATTTTTAAAGTGAAGGAGATATCAAATTTTTTTCTTTATAAAATTTGTTCAGAAAAATTAGCTCTTTTTAAATTTATAAAAATATAGGTATGTTTCCAAAAAAAAAAACAATCGATGACGTCATTACCTCAGTTTCCAAATATGGACAAATATGCAAATTGGGCTTAAAACGGACCTTACTTTATCCCATTTAAGAACCTCTTTTCAACTTTTTCCTATATTTTTCCCTTGTCCCATAATGGAGCTGAGACATCGAGTTTCGCTCACCCTGTACACGAACAGAAGAAAAGAAGAATCTGTTTTATAGGTTATAATTTTATAAACAACTATTTTCAATACGCATTCAGATAAAATAATGTGCAAAAGTGATAAAATATACAAAACTACTTATATTCTCTTTAAAAAAATGTATAAGAAGGGCGCCAAATTTTGTTAGGAGGTTGTGCTGAGTGTATTATTGCTCCTAACGGTTTTACCTCGACTAGTTCTGAACTTTAAAATAACGTCGGAGAGAGGGTCGTGGAATGACAATAATAAGCGGTATTCCAGGAAACTGAGGTGGTTTAATGTCGGTTACTGTGTATTTACAGCAATTAAAGCAATTTTAAGCAACTAGTGATAACTTAAATATAAAGAAATGCTTTAAAATTCATGCACAATGTGATTATTATTCTTCCAATTGGTACCAATCGTTTACAGACTATAAATTATAATATTAACACATGCATCTTAAGTATAGAATAGCAGCCTTTTTAATTATAAAGCAGAATAAAATAATAGTATATACATGCAAAGCGTTCGGAGCACAATAGTGGTACTTCCTTTGTAAATAAGCAAAGCCCAAAGCCTCAAGTTAGGTAACCGAAGAGGGAAGAAGAGTGTAGAATAAAGAGCGAAGAATGAAGAGAATATAAGCAGTATTAAGTTAAATAAGAACCGTCTTACTTGTGTCCCAGAGGTCCATGCAGAATGGTGGTGATAGTATACACCCTGAGGTGAATGTACCTTATGGATCCAATGCAGCGATTAGGTAAGCAGGTCTATCTTAGGTTAGTTTATTCCAATATAAAACAGTGTATGACCAATTTTTAGGTAACAAATTACCAGCCCAAGATAAGGTGGCCTACAAGAGATAACATATAGTATAAATAAAAGCCCTAGACAAAACAAAATGGATGACAGAAGCCATAGCTGACTTACCACGTGGTGTTGGTTGGCCTTTAAGATAATATAAGTAGGTAAGGAAATAAATTTACTAATCCACAGAATGTGATTTCAGACTTCTGAATCTATTTTATTTCCTTAGAGAGATGATTCATTTGCTTTGTTGAGTGCAAAAATCCGAAGTAATAGACGAAAATAATAGCACATGCTACAAGTTGCTAACCCAAAAGCAGAATGACCAGAAGCTTGAAGGACAAAAACCAGGCTGACCACTGGTCAGTGATGGTATTCCTGTTATTTTAAATATTTGTCACTACTGAAACAGACCTTAACTAAAAGAAGAATTAGTTGGTGATCTAAACAGACTTGTCAGTAGAGGCCTAACCGAAGAAGAAGAAATAGAAAAAACTAGAAAGAAATGATTTGGAATATAAACAAATAAAATAATGGACCTTTATATTAACTATTTAATTGGTTGCTAATGTGTTTTATTATATATGAGAAGTAAGTGATGCATTTTTAATTATCGCTTCTAATAATCATCAGTATTAATCAGTAAATTATAATAGCAAAATAAATAAATATACTAATAAATTAGAACCCGTAACACCGTTTGGAGCCCCGAATTTTGGATTCTCAGTCTCTTCATTATTCTTTCCGGTTCGACTGCGGGTCTTGGTATCCATGTCATGGTAAACTTGGGTTTGATTACTTCCCCAGAGTCTATGACTTTGAGTTTAGCACCATCTTAAGGTAACAGGCTTTTGACTGCTTAACCAAATATCTCGTTGCTTGATCAACGCAAGGAAGGTTTAAACTCCCGTTTCTTCTCCTAGTTTCGGAGAACCTGGGTGAAAGTCCTCCTTCGTCTAGTTCTTCAAAAATGTCGAGCAGGGCAGTCCTTATTAGGTTCCCTGCTCCGTTGTTAGTGTATTATTGGAATAATCTATTGGTGCAATGCTTACTTTAGAGGCGTAAAAACACGATGCTACCGGCTCAGTCCCATCCGGCCCCACATTTGATGTGGCACCTGTTGGTCCCGAACCCGCAGCTCTCGCATCCTTAGCCCTTTTGTTTTTTCCTTTTTCCGGCGTGCTGATATCGAATCGGTTTCTCTTTTGAGTTCCGGTTCGTCCCTGCTCGCTGGACACAGCCTTAGCTATTTTTTTTGTTTTGCCATCCCTTGAGGTACTAGGACTCGCGTTTTGTTCCATCTCCGTAGAGAAAGGACGAGACGCTTGCCCCCGTTCCCCTGGTCCAGCATTCGTTTTTCGGATGTTTTTTGTTTTGCCATCCCTGAGGTACTAGGACTCGCCTTTCGTCCTATCTTCTTAGAGATAGGGCCAGATGCTTGCCCCCGTACCCCTGGTCCAGCATTGACTGGCATAGTGGCCCGCCAGTGCCAGAAGAACTGGGTCCAGCCTCACTCCCCACATCTAATGATGCTCAGTGGTCCCGCTAGTGCCGGTGTTTTGTCGGAGCTTCTTCTGCTTTCGCCTGAAAGCTCCAGATTTTTTTTTGTATTTTTTGTTATTGTTGTCCTTATCCATATAAGTCCCACGAGTAGCTAGGGAAAGATTCGTCACTCCTGACATAGTCCCGCGTTATCAGGAGAAGGCTGGTTACTTGGGGGTGTCGCCCGGTGCCCCCAAGGAAACGTTAGATGTCGCATATACCTCTGCGACAATTCATCCATCGGCACGTTGCCTTACACCTTAGATTGGGGGAGTTGGTTCGCGGCGGTAGACTTCGCAAAAGATTTTGAGAGTTTTTAGGCTCTCTCACTCCACTTATATCTACCACTAACCAAGAAATCCTAGCCGTCCTCCCATCCACCACCTGGAGATGCGCTCAGTTGGCACTCAACCGCTGAGTATTTAACCCTTGGTAAGAGCCTTTGTTATATTTCTTGTCACTTCCTGAATATTTTATTTATCTTTAATAAATTGTTAATTGTTGTTCTGCTCTTTTATTTCTCAGAGTCAGGTAGCATATAAAGTCACTATTTAAATTTTACAGTTTTCCTCCACTTTTTCCATTACAGTCCATTTTAGAAAAATCATGTAAGGAACAAAAATGATAGAGATCGATATCGCAAACAACTTTTAGTTTAACAATTTTCAGAAAAATCGGAATTAAGCACATTTTGTCAAATTTCTCGAATACGGACCATTTCAGGAAAATTTGGTATAAACCAAGAATTATAGAGAATAATATTAGAAGTAACTTTTATTTGAATAATTTTCTTCTTCAAATATAAATAATGAACTCCCATAAAGTACCCCCCAGATATACCAACTATGCCTAAAATTTAATCAAATCACCACAGGCCGGAATAAAGCCTAAGTCTAAAATTTAATGTTTTTTTCTTTATCCGTTTTTGAGTTTTCTTCAAAATTCTAAATTTACACATTTTCTCAAATATCTCGAATACCGTTTATTTTAGTGAAATTATGTATAAATTAAAAATTATAGAGAATTATATTACAAACAACTTTTATTTGAACAATTTAAAAAATATATACATATATTTTTGTACATTTTGTCAAATTTCTCGAATACGGACCATTTTAGGAAAATTTTGTATTTAACAAAAATTATAGACAATTAAAGTAACTTTTATTTTAAGAATTTTTTTTTCTCCAAACGTAAATAACAGATATATTCCATAAAATATAAAAATGAACACAAATAAAGTACCCCTCCTAGAAGTTCCAACTCTGCGCAAAATCTAATCAGTTCAGTGCAGGTCGGATTAAAGCTACAGTTTAAAACTGATAAAGATAAATATCCAGGATCTAATTTAAAACAATTTCAATAATTTAACAATTATATCGACTTTAGTATTAATATGGACATTACATAGATCAAAATAGAAATGATGCGTTTGACATTTTGTGACAGCTGATGCGGAAAGTGGCATATTCGCTCACGGGTGGAAAGTAAATTCTTATTCATATGCGTGTGATATAGGGCACTTTCCATAAGACTATATAGTGTGATATGTGTCACTTTCCTAAGTGGTCGTAGGAAAAAGATTGTGTGTAAGGATTTTATGTAACACTCCAGTAGTGTCGGTTATGTCAATTATTCTGGCACAATAGTGGACTTGTAAGGATGGTAATGGAATTGTGATCCTATACATCTTACAGAGGTGGATGGGTTTTCACCAACAAAACACTATCTCGATTTTCATTGATTTTGTTATAATTAAATTAATATTTGAAAACACCAAGTTAACTAAATTCGTAATTATTTTTTATAACTGGTTTTAATTGTTTATTTCCTTCTGGATATAATTCCAAATATCTAGTAGACGCTGTTTCAGTATTTGGTGAGATTGCAAATAAATTGCCAACATACCTATCAAATTTGTTTTCGTTTAAAAGTGCTATTTTCAAAATAATATTTATCAAACTAGAGATCAAACTATTTAAACCATTTTTTATTAACTTTAACTATTTATTTGTTTTAAACATTATGTAAAAATAACTGAAATAATATTTATTCTTCCCATATTTTAATAGAATAATACCAAGTCTTTTAAATATTATTTTAGATTGACAATATTAAAAAAAGTTTATTTTCGTATTTGCTAACTACTAATGCTGTATAATGCTAATTTATTTTTTCCTCCAATATAATCCTAAATTAGTTTCTATTGTATGTCAAAAATAGTCAAAATGGAGTCAGGGGACTCCCAAATGTAAAAATCCATCGAAGAATGCTATTTATAAATTATAAAAATCCTAATGATATGTATTTGACACTAAATACCCATATTTTGGATTATAAGCTTAAGATGACAATATTATTACCATAAAGAAATATTCTTTTTTACCACGAAGTGTCAAATGTTGACATATTATTTATTAAATAAATATGAAGGTTATTGAAGTTATTTGTATTACATGAATGAATAATCATAACGGATTGCTAAAAATAAATCTTTTTAAAAGGTATATAACTATTATTTTAACTCAAATGAAAAGAAAGCAAATCAGTAAATAATTTGTATTGCTTTCAGTTACAAAAAATCTAAATTCTGTTTCGCCAAACTGGAATCACATACGCCATGTTGGGTAAATTCGCCCAAATGGAATCATATACGCCGTGTTGGGTAAAGGGAAGTAGAAATCTCGTCAAATCTGTAATTCTAATAAGTTCTCGATATCAATTTCTGGTAGTTGGTTCTAATAATTAGTTTTTAGATACTAACTTGATTTCCAATATTATTTCGCAAAGGTTATTTCAAAAATAATCATTATAAACATTTCGTCAAAATTATACATTTTCAAAAAAAATTTAGTGTCACTATTAATTATTGTATGTCATATTAAATTACGTTGTAATATTTTTCTCGTTGGGTTGAGTTTCCCCCATGGAGTTTTAAGGTAGGGATATGCTATAGATATCTTTTTCAAACATTCAAAACGGTATCACTTGGCGTCAGGTTTGCCAGAGCTTTGTAATGAAAAAGCGGGACACTGTCATTTCAGCAAAAGGGCCACAAATTTTTTAGAGCCACGCTTAATTTTGTTAGGAATTCAACTTAAAAATGAGGACAAAAACAAAATATTCTTTATTAGAACAACAAAATAAATGCTTTACAATGAAACAACAGAAGACATCATTAGTTATACCCTATATGTACAGGGTCTTACTTAATAATAGGCCGTAAATCCAAGGGCACATGCTTGAACCAAATAGAAAAGTTTAACGATCGAAGTTAACTTGATTTTATTGTTAATTTTAATAAAAGTGGTTTTAATTTTTTCCTCAAAAACGAAGTAAGATAAAAAAGTTGTATTTTTAGCTGTTTAATTGAAAAAGGAATATATAAAAGTTGAAAAGTCAGTGGCGCACATTTTTTTGTAAATATTATTCATAAGGCTGCTCCTCATCGCGACGCCACTGAAACTCATAATTATCTTATAGTCAGTGTAAACTAAGCGTCTTATCACAATGAAGATCACTGCCAAATTTTAACAAAATAGAAAAATGGATCTTTGAGATATTAATAAAAAACCTAGTCCCTTTGAATTTTGACACCTGTATTTTGAAAACCAGACTTTTAAGAAACATTTTTACATAAACGTTTATACTTGAAATCGGTTCAGCAATGCGCCCTTGGAATCACAACCTATCATGAAGTAACACCCTGTATAAATAAACGTTTCAGAACAACACATCAAAAAACATAATTATATATACCTCATACCGTAGTAGCCATAGAACATCTTTCAATACCCCTTGACACAAGTGTGTGAAAACTAGAGAGCCAGCACTAACTAGGGCAAGCAGGAAAGAAACTTACAGTGATGCCAGCCTATCCGGCCTAGGCAAGGTTTCAACTTTCAACGCGGTCGCTTCGTATAAATGACAACGTTAACATCATTCCTTCTTCCGCTTGCTCCAATGCCTACTCTATGTAGCATTCATACGCAATTGTGGATCGTGTATTGGAAGAAGTTCAGTGGCATATAAATAAATAAACATTTCAGGATAACACAACAGGAAACATTAATATTTATACGCTATACATAAACAACTTAAATAAGAAATAGCAACTTTAATTTAAATTGTCATATTTTTGACATGATGATGCTTTTCTTAAGATATCATCTGCGTTCCCGCTCTTCAAAAATAATATAAAATCTTTGCAACTCATTTTAAAATTAGTTTTAACCATAAGCTCCGCCTCCAAAGTCTTAATGTCTAATGTATTTCTTTCTTTTCTCCATGTGGTAGTCATAAGGCTTAACATTCTTTCAGAAGACGCATTTGAATGTAGAATTGATAAAATTGGATTACATAGTCTTTCAAAATTGTTTACTGGGGAATTATTTTTAAAAAATGCCACCCATCTTTGATCAATATCTTCTTCTTTATTCAAATTATTTTGAATGAAATATTAAAGTTTGACAAACTCTTTAAAGAGCATGTCTTTATCTATGTCTATTTTAAAATCTGAAGCAATTTTTATAAATTTTTCCAATGCCAATGTTTGTGTTTTTTTTCTAAATCATGAAAGATAGATTTTCAAGCCTGTTGTTGTTGTATTGGTACCTAAAATTAGGAAAAAATATATCAATAGGTAAATAATTCATATGTAGGTATAAGCACCAGAAATGTAACTGCTAGTTACCATTTTCCCAAATAAGAAAGATTTGCCTGTCTCTTAAACTGTATAATTTAATAACTATCATCAGAACTTAGTATTATATTTCTTGCTAAGGCTCCATAAAATTCTTGATCGAATTTAGTTTGTAGACTTCTTTTTAATAATATCATTGTCTCATGAAGTTCTAGTATTAAAACTTTATCTGATTGTAATTTTTGAATAGTGGTTTTCATTGTGGACCCGACATTTACTAAGAATCCTAAAAGCAAATGAATTTTTAAATTTATTTAGCCAATATAACGTGTCAGAAAAATTCAGCAGAATTCTTTACCTAAAAACGCCTCAGCAAATTCATCCTCAAAGAAATTTTGTAAAATGGCTGGTGGAAACGCCATGGATAGAAAATACGATTTCACCGGTTGAAAATTCTTTGAAAGCTTTTCCACTGCCGGTGCCAGACTAAGCCACCTGGTTGGTGCAGATTTTAATAGATCACTTCACTCATAATCGATAAATTTAAAAAATTCTTTGAGTTCCTCGGTTTTTTCGTGCTGTTTGAAAACTCGTTATAATATTTAATGATAATCAGTTCGATATCGTACCTAAAAAGTTTTTTAGTTCGGTTTTTATTGGATTTGTTTTAAAACTTACAAAATACCAAATTTAAAATTAATTTATTTGACAAAATAACACATCTTACCTTAATACTCTTTGGTCATTTTTAGCAGCATTATGGATAATATGACATACACAACCAATTGGTATTATGCTGTCCTTTAACTTTTAAATTTCCGTAAAAACACGCCAAAATTCACTGATGCATTATCGGCACAATATGCCCTAACGTCTGCAATTGATAACTCAGATATCTTTAAGTTTGTATTTATGCTAGATGAAATATCCTTACATTTTTCTGACGGGGACGAGTAGAAATTTAAAAGCATTGTCTTAGTTCCATTCTGTTTTTTAAAGTACCTTAGTATCAATGGAAATGTTTTAATATTTCCTTTATTGAATGCATCACTTGATACCGAGAATGGGTGATGATCTTGCAAGTCTTCTATTATTTTTCAGTAAGTGTAGGGAGCTAACACATTGGTGACAATTTTTGTTCCTTTTGTTCTACCCAGTGTCATTCTTTGTGCCGTCTGGAAATCAAGGAAAAGTTTTGAGAGTATTTTTAGCAAGCAGTCTACTGATAAGTAGTTGTGCGAATGTTGCACTGAATGGTAAATCAATCTGCGTTCAGCAATTTGTAATTTATTCTTATTTTGCTGCTGGCTGGAAAAACTTGTTTTCAGTTTTTGTGTTTGCGGCTTTTTCAATATTTTTAAGATGTTTGGTGATTTTATTATGCCCCAAAATGTCACCTTCGCCGCCATGGCCAATTGAAAACTGGCAATCACGCAGTGTGCATTTAGCCATATGTTGCGAATTACCTTTTATAACAGAGTATTTTGATTCCCACAATTTGTTATACGAAACCTAAAAAAATACAGTTTACAAAACAAACTCAATTAGGTAAAGGTAGGTAGGTACCCACTCAAAAAATATTTAAACGAGTAAGTTGTTTTATGTAGTTTAGGTAAATATACACGGTGGCGCATTAAAAACGAAACAGACATTTACTGGCTGCTCAATTCTTTATTGGAAAAATGCTCAGACCCGTCGATTTTGTTTTTGAGGGGGACAACTTTAGATAATTAACTCATAGTGGTACGGTAATCCTCCTAAAAGGGGTGGCAGGGGTTAATGTCATGGGGGTTGGGTAGTACATCATTTGAAGAGTATTTTGATTAGCTTTCAACTTGAAAGCCGTGGAAGATTTTATTCGACCCTATTAGTGTGAAGCGGATTTAAATATACTTATGCGGCCTGGAACGTTTATGCAATACAAGAACTAGAAGGGGTTTCTCTGGCTTCTAATAAATTGGTATCGCAAATGTTCCCGGCTGGCGTAAATATTAGATACTATTTTTTTTTTTAGATTTATAAAATATTGATTTTTATTTTATCAGTGTTAACTATTTTATTAATTAAGCTATTGCATAGATTTTATCGAGGGAATTTCGTAACGAAAATAAACCTGAAAGCCTCGAAAAATCGAAAAATCGAAAAATCGAAAAATCGAAAAATCGAAAAATCGAAAAATCGAAAAATTGAAAAATCGAAAAATCGAAAAATCGAAAAATCGAAAAATCGAAAAATCGAAAAATCGAAAAATCGAAAAATCAAAAAATCGAAAAATCGAAAAATCGAAAAATCGAAAAATCGAAAAATCGAAAAATCGAAAAATCGAAAAATCGAAAAATCGAAAAATCGAAAAATCGAAAAATCGAAAAATCGAAAAATCGAAAAATCGAAAAATCGAAAAATCGAAAAATCGAAAAATCGAAAAATCGAAAAATCGAAAAATCGAAAAATCGAAAAATCGAAAAATCGAAAAATCAAAAAATCGAAAAATCGAAAAATCGAAAAATCGAAAAATCGAAAAATCGAAAAATCGAAAAATCGAAAAATCGAAAAATCGAAAAATCGAAAAATCGAAAAATCGAAAAATCGAAACATCGAAAAATCGAAAAATCGAAAAATCGAAAAATCGAAAAATCGAAAAATCGAAAAATCGAAAAATCGAAAAATCGAAAAATCGAAAAATCGAAAAATCGAAAAATCGAAAAATCGAAAAATCGAAAAATCGAAAAATCGAAAAATCGAAAAATCGAAAAATCGACAAATCGACAAATCGACAAATCGAAAAATCGAAAAGTCGAAAAATCGAAAAATCGAAAAATCGAAAAATCGAAAAATCGAAAAATCGAAAAATCGAAAAATCGAAAAATCGAAAAATCGAAAAATCGAAAAATCGAAAAATCGAAAAATCGAAAAATCGAAAAATCGAAAAATCGAAAAATCGAAAAATCGAAAAATCGAAAAATCGAAAAATCGAAAAATCGAAAAATCGAAAAATCGAAAAATCGAAAAATCGAAAAATCGAAAAATCGAAAAATCGAAAAATCGAAAAATCGAAAAATCGAAAAATCGAAAAATCGAAAAATCGAAAAATCGAAAAATCGAAAAATCGAAAAATCGAAAAATCAAAAAATCGAAAAATCGAAAAATCGAAAAATCGAAAAATCGAAAAATCGAAAAATCGAAAAATCGAAAAATCGAAAAATCGAAAAATCGAAAAATCGAAAAATCGAAAAATCGAAAAATCGAAAAATCGAAAAATCGACAAATCGACAAATCGAAAAATCAAAAAATCAAAAAATCAAAAAATCGAAAAATCGAAAAATCGAAAAATCGAAAAATCGAAAAATCGAAAAATCGAAAAATCGAAAAATCGAAAAATCAAAAAATCGAAAAATCGAAAAATCGAAAAATCGAAAAATCGAAAAATCGAAAAATCGAAAAATCGAAAAATCGAAAAATCGAAAAATCGAAAAATCGAAAAATCGAAAAATCGAAAAATCGAAAAATCGAAAAATCGAAAAATCGAAAAATCGAAAAATCGAAAAATCGAAAAATCGAAAAATCGAAAAATCGAAAAATCGAAAAATCGAAAAATCGAAAAATCGAAAAATCGAAAAATCGAAAAATCGAAAAATCGAAAAATTAAAAAATCGAAAAATCGAAAAATCGAAAAATCGAAAAATCGAAAAATCGAAAAATCGAAAAATCGAAAAATCAAAAAATCGAAAAATCGAAAAATCGAAAAATCGATAATAATAATAATTTCTCAATAAATTCCACGGTAATCTATATATTTTATTGTAAAAAACAAAATCTAAATATTTTAAAAACCTTATTTTTAGTTTTTTTCTACTCCATCTAATCAATAAATAATAGTATACTTAATTTTAAGTCGAAAATTGTTGTTGAGGTCTTACTTTCTCATAAGACACTGTACAAATACTCACATTTAAAAAAAAAAATTCTCAAAAATTTTCACGGTAAGGTATAGTTAAAAATTCACTATTAGATAAATAAGGACTTCAACTATTAAAAAAAAAAAATAATTTTAGTCTTAATCTAATATTTTTTATTTAACATTGGTGGCGAAAGGTCCTCCTTAAGTTGCTGCTTTGATATTCAACATACGGCTATTAGCGATGCCTTTTACTATAAGTTTATACGCATTTTGATGTGAAGAGCTGTCTTCGCGTAATCCAACTTTCTATGTGTGGACTGAAGATTATGCTGGGCGTGACTCAACAGAAACCATCTAGATTCTCTTGACTACGATAAAATCAAGAAAATAAGACTTTTCTGTGATGGCTGTACAGGCCAAAACACAAATTTCTACATATTTCACGCACTTATGTTTTGGCTTAAAAATAAGTCTCCAGAAGGTCTGTCCGAAATCTCAACCACTTTTCCAGTCCGCGCGACATAGCTTCATGGCTGCTGATCGTTATTTTGGGAGAGTGGAGAGGTTGCTTAGGAAAAATACTGATATATTTTTCAAAGAGGAATACATTAAATTTTATTCAGAAGTACAAGTGAAAATTTTAGGAAACGACTGGAAAATTTATAATGTAAAAGAAGTAGAGAAAGTGTACAATAAGGTTAAGGGCATTACTAAAACAAAAAGAATTTTTATCGCAAAAAGTAACAAAAATCAACGAAATCCTAAGATTGAAGTGAATAGACGGTGTCGGCTCATTTCCGCCCGGCTCATCTCCGCCCGCAACCTTTTTCGACTCATCTCCGCCCACGGTTATGGTCAACCAAAATACCCGGCTCATTTCCGCCCAGATTTGCAGCCCCTTACTAATTACGGCATTTTAGATTAGTAGGTACATACAAGGTGGCGCAAAATAAAGTTCCCTATTTGTTTTTTATATAAAAGTAGGATTAATTAAGAAACAGTCATATTATAAATGAAAAATATTTATTTAAACTCTAAAAATTTGTTTTGTTGCACACTAAAAACAATATCGACCAAATGGCCACCCCGAGCATTAATGCAATAATGAGCTCTTTTTAAAGCATTTTTCATAACTTTCTCCAACATTTCAGGTGGTATTCTGTCAATTTCTTCCCGGATGTTGTCTTTTATTGCTTCTAGTGTTTGAGGATTATTTACAAATACCCTATCTTTGCGATAATCCCATAACCAAAAGTCTGGAATAGTTAAATCGGGAGAACTTGGCGGATATGCAATATCGGCATTTTTCGAGATAAGGCGTCCAGGAAAAATTCTGATAATTGACGAATTATTTTGATAAAAAAAATTTACGATTTCGGCACGTTCTCGAGGCGTATATCGATTTATAATGAATTTCCCAAGTATCTACTTTGCAACTGACAGAAAAACTCGAACAGATGTCAACTACAAACGAAACCATGACAACATTCCATAGGGTACTTGATTTTGCGCCACCTTGTATTTACAATATTTACATACATACACATTCGAGTAGTATATATGTAATCGAGTTTTTGTATATAGGATAAATGATAATATGAAAAATTATATATCAATATATTAATATAAATTGTTTTACGTGTTATTTTAATCTTATATTTAGAAAAATAAGTTTTTTCTTATTTAGTCAAGAAAAATATTTCTTTTGTGCTAATACATTTTTTTTAGTGTTTGTATCGAAAAAATGTTGAACATAAATAAACTTATTACTTACTAGAATACAATTCAGAAATTTTCATGTGTATTTCTGTTGCTGCTACAACAAATATTACAAATAAATTAAATTAAAAATTAAAAGGAGCTCTCCTAAAGGATTTTCTGTTGTACTGGCATGTTTAAAAGTTACGAAACAGTACATTTTTATTTATTTTTATTTATTTTTATTTATTTTTATTTATTTTTATTTATTTTTATTTATTTTTATTTATTTTTATTTATTTTTATTTATTTTTATTTATTTTTATTTTAGTTAGTCATGTTATGGCGTAAGTGAACCCGTCTTGGACCACGTGACAGCGCCTCCCTACCTTCTACCTCCATGGTTTCCCCGCACCTTTAGAAGCAACAGAGAAAGGGAAAATAGAAATTGGAATAATATATTTATTAAAGAATGATTTTTGCGCGTCTTTAATATTTAATGATGTTGGACGCTTTATTAAAAAAATAATGTACAAATTTCTTTATTTATTTGTAAGCAGAGACTCATCTTCCAGCGGTCTCAGTCTTTCTTCTTTCCTTTTTTTCCCATCTGTATACAGACAGGAAAGTAATAACTTTATAACACAGAACAAAATTTAATATCAATTATCATTAGACAGTATATCGGGTGTTCAAATTAAAGTGTTACAGCTAAATACCGCCTTTTATAAAAAAAAACGTTTCAGACGAAAGTTTTATAGTTTTGTGTAGAAAAATTTTTGGCTAAAATCGTTTTTTATAGCTAACCATAATATGGCCACTTTTTTTTCGCCCAACAAAATTTTCAAGTAGCTGTTACTCAAAAAGTAAAAGTCCAATAAAAAAATATTTCTATCAAAAGTTTCTTATTTTTTATGTACTTTAAGAATAAGTAAAAAAAATGGAATTCCCATTTAAAAAACAAAGTCCACCTCGATATGGCCATATTATGGTCAGCTATAAAAAAATGAATTTAGCCAAAATGTTTCCCCCAAAAAACTATAAAACTTTTGTCTGAAACTTTTTTTTCTAAAATGCATATTTTTGGCGGTATTTAACTGTAACACTATAATTTGAACACCCGGTATAGTAGGGGAAGGTCCCGTACCCTGAGCCGTTCGGTACCTTGAGCCATTCGAATATCATAACAACGGTTATGGGCAAAAAATCGCCTAACATTTGGGAACACACCTGAACACACCCTCACTCATCAGTCATCTGTCATAATTAATTGGTTGCCATTCGAAAACAAATAGTGGTGAAAAGTGCACGGTGTCTCAATAAAGAGGAAAAAGTTAGTATTTTTTATTAACCGACTTCACAAAAGGAGGAGATTCTCAATTCGTCGGGATATTTTTTTTTATGTATGTTCAGCGATAATTCTTTAACACGGTGTCCGATTTCAATAATTCTTTTTTGTTAGAAAGGGGCTACTTCAGGAGTGGTCCCATATAAATTTGGTCAAAATCTAATAATTGGGTCCATGAGAAAATACTCAATCTCTTCATTTTTTATGTATGTTTAGCGATAATGCTTTACCACCTTCTCCGATTTATATGATTCTTTTTTTGTTAGTAAGGGAGTACCTTGGGATGGTCTCATATAAATTTGGTTAAGATGTGGTGATGGCTTCTGCACGTTTTTGAAGTCGGTTTTTTAAATTTTTAATTTCTAATACTTGTTGTGTATTACGTGTTATTTTAGCTTTTTTATGGATCTTATTATTAAATCGCTACTTGTGTTAGATAGTTATCTGTTTTGTACATAATCTGTGTCATTTTTATAACGTTTTTATCAGCGGTATAGGTTATGTGAATTTACTTAGTCGTTAGTATTAGGCTGCGTACCTTGGACCGCGAAGCAGTCTTGTACCTTGGGCCGGGCTAAGGTACGATAACACTATTGTTGCAGATGCCACGTAGTAAAGAAGGGAAGAAACGAACTAAGCCTTTGCTGGAGAACTTACAGTCAGAAATGCGGTCTTAAATGGCGTTTCTCAACGTTCTGCTGCCGAACAATTCAGGGTGTCAAGGGCTACTCTTAAGCGTTACATGAGCCAAGAAGCTAATGAAGATGGGAGTTACCAGTTTTACGAAAAATGTGCAGTTAAAAAGATTTTTGAATGCCATGAGGAAGATGATTTATGCAAATATCTTGTTACTGCATCAAAGATGCATTATGGCTTACATATACATCAGCTAAGAAATTAGCATATCAGTTTGCATCTGCAAACCACAAAGTATTACCAGCTTCATGGAAAGAAAATAAAAGAGCAGAAAAGCATTGGTTTAGGAATTTTATGAGAAGGCATTCGAATTTAAGTTTACGCAAACCCGAAGCTACTAGCTTATCTAGAGCCACCAGTTTTAACAGACACAATGTCAAAAATTTTTTTTTAACTAAAAAGTGCGATGGAAAAATATAAATTCGATGCGAACAGCATCTACAATATCGATAAAACATCCAACAGCACCGTCCATAATCCAGGGAAAGTTATAGCAGTCAAAGGCGAAAAGCAAGTGGAAAGCGTGACATCAGGAGAGAGGGGTCAAAATGTCACTATGATCGCATGTATAAATGCTATTGGGAACAGTGTCCCTCCAATGTTTATATTTCCTCGTGTGAACTTTAAGGAAAACATAATGATGCATGGTGCTACACCAGGCGCTTCAGGGGCCGCTCTTCCAAGTGGATGGTCTAATTCAGAGAAGTTTGCTCATTTTATCACCGCATACAAGCCTCAAAATTCAGCCGTTAGACAGATGTGCTTTTGAACCCTATAAGAAATACTATAATACAGCTGCCAATGAGTGGATGTTATCTCATCCATCTACTCCGATTACCATTTATAATGTGGCAGAATTGGCTGGAAAAGCATAAACCTTAGCATTCAGCCCCTCATACATTCAAGCTGGATTTAGAGTTACAAAAATATGGCCTGTCAATGAGAATATATTTGGAGATGATGAATTTTTAGGCTCAGCAATTACAGAGGGGAAGAAACCGGAAACCGAAGAGCTGGCAGCAAAGCAAAGTGCTTCTGAAAAAGAAGTAAGGGTTGCCGACATATCAGCACCCCCTGATAAGCCTGCAAATCACCACATGAAATTCGACCCTTCCCTAAAGCGGCTCCTAGGAAAAATCAAAGAAATCGAAAAAAAGCAACATGTCGCATTCTGACTGACTCACCAGAAAAAGAACTTGAGTGAATTTATTCAGAAAAGATGGCAAAAGAAGCAAAGCGTATAAAGAAACAAGCTGTGAAGACTGTAAAAAGAAAGGTGTTGCAGAATGAATCCTCATCAGATTCAGATATATCAGAATACTTATATCAGTCAAGCTTAGACTTGGAATAAATATTGTTTGACCAGACTTGCAGGAAAAAAGAAAATGCATTACTATGTAGCGGAAATTGTCGAAATCGAAGATCAAAACAACATAAAGGTCAAATACCTGAAAAGATTAAAAACCACCTACAAGTTCGTCAAAGAAAAAGACGAAGTGTATGATATCTCAAAAGGTGATGTTGTGATGGTTCTTCCAGAACCTGAGTGCAGTGGATTTTCAGAAAGACAGAAAAACATGTTCACTTTTGGCATAGACTTTTCAACCTACGATGTAGAATAATTTTTGTTAATTTGATTCCAAAGAATGTATTTGTTGTCTTTCATGAATTGTATGTTTCTGTTCTGGCAACAGCTTTGTTACTGATATTTTAATTTATTGCGTTCAGTACTTTTGGTTTTCTTTTTTTATATACCATAAAAGAGGTACTTATACCCTACTTTCCATGTTATTGACAATTAGTACAACTACATTTTAGAACTGCACCAAGGTACATATCCTAGTGGCTATAAGGTACAGCACCGGTTGTGTACCTTGAGCCATTTTAAGAAAATAAAAAATAATTAATTTTACTATGTTGTCACTTAATATTTTATTTTTCACACAGTTAATGCCATGCCGTGGTAGCTCCTTATCCATGCCTATTTCATTGACAGATATACTGCCCATAGATTTGGGTATACACTTAATTGAAAAAAGGTGGTTCAAGGTACGGGACATTCCCCTATATTGTGTCACGAAGGCAGAAAATGAGCTTTAGCAATCCAAGGCTATTAGCTACATGAGCTAGCGAAGCCAAGCGAGGGCAGCTAATAGCTGAGGGCTGCTAAAGTGTTTTCTGCATGTGTGACACACAATTGTTTTTCGCCTACCAAAAAAAAAACAAAGAAGGAAAATATAACGAAAATCTTTAATTTTACAAATACAAGAAGCTTAAGTAGTGAAATGTACGAATTTATTTATTGTAGTATGTAATATTATGTGAAACGTCAAAGTACGCAAGTGACAGTCAAAGGTATCTAGATATCTAGTGAAAAACTAAAAAATCGGGCTATTATAAGTTTAGCAGCCCATGAGACGTAAACCGTTTGTTGTAATTGTTTTCACAAAAATCTATAGGAAAGAGAGGCTAACCTCATATTCTTACGTTAGAATAACTACGTGATTTTGATGATGAGTAATGCGGATTGACTTTGCGTAAAAAGAAAAATGACGTGGTGGCAGAATTAAAAAAAAAAAGGAAAATTATATATTTAACTACACATTTGTTAATTACTCTTTGGCATAAAATTTAACTATCAATCGCAAAACCTTGTTTTTCATTGATTTCTTTTGCAGTATATAGGCCAGTGGAGTCAATACGATTTTCTTATAAAACTGGTTGTATAAGGGGAAATATAACTATATTCCAGACTGACATTATGTAATACCATGTAATAATTTTAAAATCTGTAATTTTATATCGCTTACCATTCTGTATATACAGGGTGAGTCATATCTATTGGGACATAAAATAAACTGGTTATTATGGTTAACATGACAGATGATACTCAAAGACAATATAGTGCATTGAGGAATTGAGAGTATGAGGGAATTGGTATCACCGAGTCAGTTGATACATGAAAAAAATTAAAGCAATGTAGAAGGCATTAAATATTAAATGGCGTAGATGTAATAAATAACTACAGAACATGCGCAGTAGTATCATCAGAAAGGCCCTAATGCATATCTTCCTTTCCTTATTATTAGTCCTATTCGTACGTGGTAAACGATATTTAATTTAAAAGTCATACACTCAAAAAAATGTATTAATAAATTCTACGAAAAATGTATTAGTAAGATCCCTATTTGGTCAATCTAATATTCTGTTAAATTGACAAAAACAGTTTTGTTAGTTTTCCTCTTAAATTTATTTTTGGCTATGCGCCCTTCAGACCCAAAGCACTTTTTCTTTTGCTGCCCTGACTTGGTGTCCGATAAAACTGCAGTCTCTTGGCTTATTGATTTCTTAATAAGATGACTCCAAAAATGTATACATATATATATATATATATAATTTAACCAGTAATTTGTGGGTAATGCAGCAAATGAAAGATTACTTTTTTAAGTTTATTCCAAGCTTTCGGAAATGTTTATTTCCATCATCAGGGAGACTAAAATAAAATAATACCACATATTATGATAAAGTAAGTAATTACTTACATCTTAATTAAGGTTGTTCATTATGGTGGTATTATTCATTTTAGTGTAAAGATACAAAATGGACAAGCTGAATCAATTACAAAATAATATACACAAACAATAATTACGATACTTTAAAACTAAAAAAATATAAATAACGAAAGGTCAATTTGACAATTTGACATGACAAGTAAAATTTTTAATAAATAACAAGTTATTAGAGGTTAGGAAATTAATGTGGATAATGCTATATTTACATAACATTAATATTTTTTAAATGTTCAAAGAGTGATTTTTATATTAAATTAGCTCTGTATTATTTAAATTATGAATTTGGTTTGGTTTATTGTCCAAATCCAATAAATAAGAATAAATTTCACTTAAATTGTTAATATCTGTCTTTTTGTTCATAGAATTTGGTTCCTGTGAAATGAAAGCCATCTCCAAGAAAAGTCTTTTATGGTAGTTATTTTCAATGGCTAATATTTTAATTTCGTCATAATTTATATTATGTTGATATTTATTAGCATGTTCAGCCAAAGCACAACGTTCCGAATGCAGTCTGCAATCACTTCTGTGGGAGGAGATTCTACCTGAGATAGGTCTTTGTGTTTGACCAATATAGACTTTATTACATTCTAGACAAGGAATGTTGTATACTACATCTGATAATGATTTTAAGGGGGTTTTATCTTTGAGTTTAGAATAGATTGAGCCTATTGTTAGAACTGCCTTATTGGCTATCTTAATGTTACTATTAATATTTATAATTCTTGATAGTTTAGGTGTGATCTCCTAAAATTATTATGATCTACTGGTTAAATTATTAACTAGTCAGCAACGACTATCAACTCTCTTATACTACAGACATGGGTTTCTACCAGACCATCCGGAACACGTTTGGAGTAGATGCAGTGGAAAAGCTGAAAACTTGGTCAAAAACAAAAATGAAACTTGCAAAGGAATACAATCGAAGGATCTTCCTTCTTCAATGCCGACAATCAGGAATTATACCTAGACATGTCACTGATGCAACAAGACCTATGCAAGAACTACTACATAGACAGGACGCACATATCAATGTTTTAGATTTGAATAGAAGGTTAGGAAATAAATTAATAAATGTGGAAATCGCAACTAACCATAAAATTATCAAGCAATCAGAGTCTTCTTTACTAACTTTGAAATCAGAAATTATTGCTCAAACTAATGAACTTATTTTCACTACTTTTGCCCATAAACAACAAAGGCATTATAACAGACTATTTCATAAAATTAAAAATAACAACATACATAAAATTAATAATCTTAAAATCCAAGAATCACAAATCAAACTTAATACTAAAACTAATTGGATAAAAAATCTTTCTGAAAAAATAATTCCTGATGACATTCTAAAATTCTTATCACTAGGCCCAAAATTTAGTATTGAACCTGTGGTTGGTAGTGACATCCCCATAAAAAGCATTCTAGCTGATATAGATTATATTTCTTCATATATCAATGATAAACACTTAAAAAATATCATGATAGCTCGAACAACTAACGTTATTACTAATCATATACATAATAATACCTCTAATAACTTTTTTTATCATAATCTATACAATAAAACTAAAAAGTTTCTAAAAGATAATCCTGATATTGTCCTAACTAGATCAGACAAAGGTAATATAACCGTAATTCTTAATAAACAACAATATTTAAATCTTTCTAATGAATTAATTCTAAATAATAACTCTTATGTACAAATTAATAATGATCCAAGAGCATCAATTCAGCTAAAATGCAACAAATTAGTTAAGAATTTAGCTGAAACGAACCAAATAGATACTAATTTAAAAAAGAAACTAACTAACTATAAAGGAATATCACCAAAATTCTATGCTTTACCTAAGGTACATAAACCTACTTTATCAGTTATACCTATAGTAGCATCAATAGGTGCCCCTACTGCTCTTCTTGCTTCGTTTCTTACTGATATCTTAACAAAAGCCTATGACTATGATAATGTTTATTTTATAAAAGACTCCTTTGAAGTCTCACAAACTTTTAATGGTATGACACTACCTAATGATCATGTTATTGTATTGTTTCAATCGCGTGTTCGGCGAGTTCGGCGTATTGCTTTTGACATTTTATGCGTGCTGATTTTTTTTTTGTTAGGTAGGTAGTTAGAATAGTTGAGTTTTTAAAGTATAATAAATTAAAAATCGTCTCAGAGAAATAAAGAATCTGTTACTGAAACCTTTTTCTACGCACTCGCTCGAGAAATCTAAATAAAGGAACTTGGGAGACCTCTTCCCGATTTGGAAATAACAAAAAAAAACGCAGAAGGCTTCCACCTCCAGTTCGTCAAACTTCAAAGGCCGGATAAGAAAGTTTAACTGGAATTTGTACTTAAAAAATAACTGGATTTGTGGATGTGATGGAAAAAACGCATTTTTTTGTTTTGTGTGTTTTGTTCGAGGACGATTCTTCGTAGACGATGCATAGTGTAACTGATTTGGTACACATTTATGAAAAAATTAAAACACATGAAAACAGTATGGCCTATGTAATTAATATTTTTAGTCATTCTTTGCTTGGAAAATCAAATATACTGACTCAATTAAATTCGGCTTATATACAAAATATTATTACCCACAATCAGAGTTGCTGTAAGTATCCGTAAAATGTACTTAAGTCTCAAGTACAAGTGCTTTTGAAAATTGCGAATAAGTACAAGTACAAATACATCTATTTGGTATTTAAGTACCTAGTAATTAAATCCTAAAATTTAAGTACATTAGCCTTAAGTACATAAAAACGTACTTATGTACTTTATAGAGTAGTTAACTTGTGAAATATACTTCAGTACAATGTAGGATAAATACATTGTTTACATAAGTTCATATACAGATGTACTTAAGTATATTTAGGTTTAAATAAGTACTTACAAAACACTTAAGTACATTTGAATTTACTTAAGTATATAAAATAATAGAGAATCTATGCTGGTGTGAAGCTTAAAGGCCTAGGTCAGCTCAATTTAAATTAAAATATCATTGCTAACCGGGATTAGTAATACTAGACATTAGTAATAAAGTATTTTTAATAAACAGTTCATATTTTACGTACAATTTATAAATAAAATAGTAGTACAAGGTAAAATAAATATTCCTTTAATAATAAAATAAAAAAAGAACAAAGTACCACAAAAACTTATAAAATACATCAGTACTACTACTAAGAAATCTATTTGGATCTTGAGTCTAAATAATTTCCATTTGCTTGAAGAACGACTAGTTTTTCAAAATTATAGTCGCTCAAAGCATGCCTACGTGGCGCAATAACAATTCCAGCAAAAGAAAAAAGTCTTTCGACTGGTGCGGAAGATGGCAGGATCGTATTGTATTTAATAAAAACTAACTTTATATACCTATAATCGTTTAGCATGTCTAAATTAGTTCTTCTGTCGTTTAGGTATTTTAGTACTTCTAATTCAGCTAGGGGGTTAGAAGTCATTGTGCTGGTATTTGGTACCGGTAGTTTCCTTAATAAAAACAGCGACTCTTGTTATTCTTCCTCAAAATCAAAAAAAGGATCGTCTGACTAAATATTTTTATTTCTTATTTTATTTTCCTGGCTGATAAAGTATTCGACAGTCGAGATTACCCAGTTTTGTATTTCTTTGTATGTGGTAACATTTAAGTCTTTAAAGGCGTTATACCAGCGCATTTTGAATCGTGCACAATACGGCGCCAATTACGGCAGTTTTGATTAAAAATTCTTGAAATCTTTGCCCAACAAACTAAATTATGGCCTCCAAAGGCACTTTTAGTTGTTTTATATCGCCTGATATTTTCAGCTTTTGAAGTTTAGTTTTCATCTAAACTAAGCTGGGAAGCAGAATACCCATAATAGGTGTTATGCTCTCCCTGTAAAAAATCTAATGTTTTAGCCAGAGGCTGCATTAATTTGATATATTCCTCTAAAAAGGATATTTCATGTTCCTTAAATACCGGAATCATAAGTTTATCACATAGAACTCACATAGAACTTCTAACTTATCCGCAATTCGATCATACGAATGGGTTCCCGCAAATCCTTGACATGCTAATGCCACTGAGTGTCGCTTGAGATCTTTATCCAGCCAATGGTATATCATCCCAATAAAGCTTAGACTCTTGGAAGACCATATGTTGGCGGTAGTACATACATAATTTACTTGCGAAACATCTAATTTAATAATTTGGCCCATTTTCTGATACATTTCCTTAATTGCTTTTGTTGCTGCTGAACGGTCCAGAACTTTAACGTTTATTCCGTCAAATAAATTTACGATGCTAGGGTTGGATACAATTGAAATTGGTGACATACTGTCGATAACAAATTTTATAACTTTATTGTTAAATGACTTTTGCAATGGCTTTTTATTAGGTGTCATAGTGACGCGTTGGATCAGTAATAAGACAAGAAAAATCCTGTTGAAACTAGAAAAAAGCGTTAAAATTTTCGAAGTACTGAAGTTCATTCTGGGTATTTAAGTACATTGACATACTTAAGAATGTTAAAAGTACTTAAGTACTTCTAAAGTACTTAGTTGCCTTCTTTCTTCGCTATTTTAAGTAAAAAAGTACTTAATTCCAAATTTTACTGTTTAAGTACAAGTACAACGACAAAAACTTAAAAATGTAAGTACAAGTACAGGCATTTTTGAAGGTACTTAAAATACAGTACTTTTTGTACTTAAGTACTTTTTTTAAGTACAAAAAGTATTTAGTACTGCAGCTCTGCCCAAAATAAACAAGTTGATAAAAACAGACATATTTTAAACATCAATATTAACTGTATAAGATTTTGTGATGCATTAGAATTAGCATTGCGCGGACATGATGAAACCGAAGAATCCAAAAATAAAGGAGTGTTCTGAGAATTGATAGATTTTAGTTCTGAATTGGATGCCGATTTAAAGGAACATTTCAACAAAGCAACATTATTTAAAGGGACCTCTAAGACCATACAGAACGGACTATTAGACTACGTGTTTGGCGTTTACCATAAAGAAGTGGCTAAAGAAATAAAAAAAAGGAATTATGTAGCTGTAATTGCTGACGAAACTACCGATGTTGCTAACGAATTTCAATTGGTTATTATTCTACGATACATTACCTCCAGTAAGCCAGTAGAAAGATTTTGAAAATTTGTAAATCCTCCCGGACACAATGCCCTTTCAATAGCAAATTGCATTTTAAATGAAATTAATCCACACCAAATAAGTTGATCGCGCAGAGTTACGACGAAGCGTCAGTCATGAGCGGATGTATGAATGGGATACAAAAATTAATTGAAGATAAACATTCTTTAGAAAATTATATTCATTGCTATGCATATCAGATTAACTTTATAATGAGCAGTGTAGGTTCAATTAATGCGTCTGTTTGGATTTTTTTCGCTCATTTAACTGGAATTTGCGCTTTTTTTCTACATCACCTCAAAGAACAAAAGTATTGGATGATATAGTTCATAGACGATTACCACGCTCATCACAAACGAGATGGAATTTCCAATCACGGGTAGTTAACACAGTTTATGAATACCGAAATGAACTGATACACGTTATGGTTATTTTAGAGAACGACAAAGATATTAAATTAAATTCTACGATTGAGCAAGCCGGTGCTTATAAACTTAGATTACAGGACAGAGATTTCATATTTTGA
Organism: Psylliodes chrysocephalus; assembly: GCA_927349885.1. Classification (NCBI taxonomy): domain Eukaryota; kingdom Metazoa; phylum Arthropoda; class Insecta; order Coleoptera; family Chrysomelidae; genus Psylliodes; species Psylliodes chrysocephalus. Next base: position 18,752,020 of record OV651817.1, read on the forward strand.
TTAAAAATTTTTCATAAAGTTATGTTACATGTCGAAATAATTTTTAAGCAACTGCAGACGATCAATACCGACCCTATCAAGGCTAAACAAGATCTAAAAAACTTTGAAAATGTAATGAAAAAATTCGTTCAAAATATCGTTCAATGTAAAATATTCTTTATTTTACTGTATAGGTTTGGAGTGCAATAAATTACTATTTAAAGCTAAATTATGGTAAGCTTTTTATGATATTTATTATTTTGTAAAAATGATAAATGCGCCCGTTAATATACTTTAAAATATTACCCAAGATATGCTTTTTAACGACTTCGAGTCAAAATATAGACTAGGCAACTGAAAATGTTAATCTGTGGCTCCACCTATGTGCTAAGGCAAGAGCCGTCACTATTTATGGATACGTCATCAACCGTATGGTAAATAAGGCATAATGAAACTAATATATCCTGTAGTCGTTGCGTCTAACCAACCTATTTATTATTGACTCCAGAATACCTGGTATAATTTAATAACTACATTTTTGTTATACCCTGTATTATTACAATTCTTATTGGATTAAAGTTAATTGTTCCAAAATGTAAAACAAAATCAGTAAACAAAGTTAAAATAATCAGAAAATGCCTTAATAAATTAAATTGCGATGAAGCCACAAAAGAAAAGTCTTAATAGGAAAAATCTAGATATATTTCATAAGTTAATTTTAAATGAGTTAAGGGTTTTTAGATTACTTTTTGCAGAAGTGGTTGGGAAAGTAAAACAAAGAAACGCGAAGCGGGATCTGTTGTTCTGGCATTCAAACAAAAAAATATTAATTTATTTTAGAAATAGTGTGCTACTAAAAAAGGTTTAATACGGGGGACATTTCAAAAGTTTTTTTCTCTATCAATGAAGCAAAAGAATTTAAAAAGTAATTTTTTTAAAATAATCTTTTACAACCTTAACATACTTACGCCTCTTGCCCTGCAAAGATTTTATTCTATCAAATATACAAGTATATATTTCCGTTGACCTTCAAAAAGAACATCAATCATATTGCCAACTATTTCCCAGACAGCACAAGTCAATCCATTGGATGTCCATCGGAAGTCCATTTATGGATATATCGGTTATCCAAAGGACATTCAATGGACATCCATTGGACTATACAAATGTCCCACTACTAGACGTCCATTTGGACTTCATGAAAGGTCCATATATGGACTCTTTTTGTATTGCTTTTGGACAATTTATGGACATTTGATGGACATCACCACCTATATTAATATGAAATTAAATAATTGCAACTATGGACATATTTTTATTGTCATAAATAATATCAAGCTTACTTTTTAAGTAGCACCATCGTCACTCTCAACAGCAGCTAAAAAAAGACATTACATTTTATACGAATATTGAGTAGGGTGGGCCGACGTATATAGAGGATTTAAAAATTTATTGGTACTTAGGTCTGCATGTTAAAAAAAGTTGTGAAATAAGAGACGAAAAATATTTCAATACATTTTTTTTTTGATATTTTAATTTTTAGAACAGTCACAATGACAATAAATTTTTGATTTTCAAAAATTAAAATTTTCATAACATGCATGTAATTAAAAGTTGAATTACTTGAAAAGGAACAGATTTTCTTTAATAGTTATTTTCCTACTTTTGCAATGTGAACTGCCACAAAGACATTTTATAAAATTTTACATTTTTTTTTTTGTCAAATAGAAGTGTTGAAAAAATATTATTCAAGTAAAATCAAGTGTTATTTATTATAAAACGAATTCATAAATTTTACAGGATGCAAAATAAAAATACATATTTAATATCTAATAGTAATACATCATATTAAAGGTAACTTAAAAAATAGGTATATTATGAAAAAATTTTTGTACAAATAAAATTTATTCTAATATATATTCTTGTTTGGATCCAAAAGAACGCATGATTACACGTGATTCCAATTTTGCCCTTATTACACCATCTCTCTTCTCACCACCACAAACTGCAGCTAAAGCTTCCGTTACTATTTTAACAGCCCGTTCCACTGCTTGCGTGTGACATGGATACGATTTTATTTCAGAAAATAACATTGATGTAGCCGGATTTTTCACGATATCATTTAAAACTTCTTCTGGTAACTCCATTATTAATGGCGGTTCTGTTATAACAGAAGTACTCCAATAAATCAAGTCCATAACTGGAAGCGCTCATATTCAGCGAATTTAAAACTTCAAATTTTCGTCTTGATTGCTGTTTGTTAGAATTCCGAGTTTTAAAATTTCAAGCGCAGTCAGCTTTCGAATATACTCTCTTGTGACCCCTAGCATTTCAATCAGGATATTTTCAGGATGTGCGAAATAACTATTTCACAATATCACTGGATCAATCACTTCTTTCAATCTTTTCGGTAAATACCTTGACCATATTGGACCATATACTTTTAAAATAAAAGTAACTAAGGTAGACAAGTTTTCTGATGGTACAGCTGTTGAAACGTATAGCCGTAGTATGCGATTAGCCGTTGTCAGCCATCGGGAATGCACAATTTTACCAGGGCTTCGTGTGGATAAGTTTTCGTCTACAGTTTCTTTTGCATCACATATATCATAAAGATATTTTTGATCTGTGCTGAGATCAGTCCTTACAGACTCATCTAGTGCCGAAATATTCGACTCAATTATGTTGAAATCAACTGAAGTGAAAAAATAAATAAATACAATAGTTAAAATAAAAATAAATAAATTATCTATGAAAAGATTCTCACATCCCTTCAGTACCTGTCCAATAGGTCCACAGAAGTCTTTAGGTCCAGTTGTGCTGCCATCAAGGAAGTTGATGAGATGTGGCAAAGATGTCGTTGCATTTTCATACAACTGGCAAATAAACCACTGCAACGGTCTATCTAAATGTTTTTCCAAATTTGCAATAATTCCTGAATATTTTTCAACATTGACGTTTGTTCTGTCGCATCCTATCACTCTCAGATTATCTGTTGTAATTTGAGATTTATCGAAATATTCTAAAATATATTTCATGAGGTTCGACGAAGTTCCTGATTCAGGACAAACATGCGTCAAGTATACAGACTCATGACATTTTTATGAGAGTAATGTGCTCTTCCCGGATTTTTCGTCGACCGCCGTCTTCCACCTTTAGCGTTTCATCCTTCCTTCCATCGAAAAACAGGCCACGTAATGATAAATTTTGATTTTTTTCTAGTATACCTTCACGTTTCCTACTTCTAGCACGACGAATCTTGTTCTTATCTATGATACTGCTTTTGTCTTCGTTATTAATAATACCTATATCCTGTAGAACGGCTGAAGCTACTGCAGCACCAGCTCGATCAGAAATACCATAACGATTAAGTGTTCTCGCAAGCACGGGTATTTGTAATGAATTACATTGAATTTGTAAACATCCTTGAGATATGGTAGAAACCTGTTGAGAAGTACTGGGTTCTTGCTGGGATCTTTTCACTCTCTGTGTATCTTTTTTCACTTTCATTCTCATCTAATTCGCTTCTTGTGTTCAATAATTCGTTTCTATGAATTCGCTTCTGGTTTATTTTAGTTGTTTTTACATCCAGTGAACTAATCAACATTTTTTTTACGGTCCTTTGATCTAATAGAAAACTACGTTGTGCTTGTGGAACTTTGAATACTTTATCGCAGACACACGTTTTGAAGTCTGAATATTTACAGGCAGCCACATCAAATAAAACTTTGGATTTTATTCTGAAATCCTGTAACTGCTTTTGATAGCTTATGACTTTATTTCGTTGTTTATAAGGTTTTAATAAATTCCTTATTTTAAGACGATAGCCTGTTATACTTTTAATATTAGTACACTGAAGTACAGTGGGAAGCGAAGCTTTATCCCAAATTTCAACAATTTTTTTGGCAACAACTTTAGTTGCTTCAGTTGCAGTTTGCTGTGGATTTGTTGATAGAGGCTTAAGTTCATATTCTATCCAGTTGAAATACCTGTTCATATTTTCTTACGTCGGCAGAACATTTTCACTAATTGGGAGCTCCAAAAATAGGGCATTCTATTTCACTTCGCGTTTTATACGACATTTTATTTAAACTCAACTAACACGTCGCACGGTCAACAAAAAGCACCTGATACTGTTAAAAGTGGTTCTCTGATTGTTATTGGCGCAATCGTTCGTTAATTACGATCACGTGTCCTAGCAACGTGATATTTTTAGTGTGCGTACGGTGCCAGTGGCGTGCGTTGGTTAATAGATTGATTATGTGATAAAATAACACAAGGACGTTCTGTCCGGAAATATCGTTGATGTGGCAGTTTAAAACATAAAGCTATAGAAAAAAACTGTATAAAGAAAACATTTCAGTATTGTTTCTAACAATTTTTTTTTCACAGGCAAATATTGAAACGTTAACCTTGAAATTTTAATACCCTTATGGCAGTTGAAAAAGTAAAAATTCGGCATATGTCATTTAACAAAAAATGCTTGCTTTTCTGTTCCGAAGAAGTTTAGAATTTGCAGAATTCGAAATTCACAAAATTCAAAATTCGAATATTAACTGTCACTGTGGCAGTTCAAAACAAAAAAATATAGTTTTTCGTCAAATAAAAAAAGTTTGTTTTTCGGTTTTGCAACTTTTTCAAAGTTGCAAATTCTTATTTTCGAAAACCACCAAAATCGGCCCACCCTAATATTGAGTCTTAAATCAATCTATTAATAAACGCCTAATCAGGCAAAACTGATAGTTAAAAATGTAAAACTTTTAGATAAATTGTTATTAAATAATTTGAAAATATGCATTGACTAATGTACTTTACCCCTATACTTACATTTAAACAAACAACTGCTCATTGTTTCTTTAAATTACCATTTTACTTTCATACCATCATATTATCTAAATCCTTTCGTGAGGGTATTAGAAATTATGGCAAGAAAATATCTTTTTATAAGTTCGTACATGTCCTTGTTCCTGATTTTGGTAATTGCTGAATCTAAAATTGCAATAAAAATATGTATTTGTGAACATTACAAGAGAAATAACTTATGAAACCACTTTCAATGCATTATTTCTTAAACGTAACAAAACGATTCTATTTTATTTAATAAAAGTAAAACTAAGAGCTTTTTTAATAGTTATTTATGGTACTAATGTGTTATGTTGAAAATAAGTCACTTGAGAATTTATACCGATCAGCCTGATATGTACTCCAACAAAACCATCTAATAAAGAAATAATACAGCGGTATTTGACTTAAAATATAAATATAGGATATTTAATTTTTTTGTCATTGTCATTGTCATTGTCATAATAAAGACGTAAAAAAGTCAATATTTTTTTTAATACATTATTGCTTTGATTTTTCAAATGAAATCATTCTATAATTTATCCCAAAAATATTTTCCTATATTTATCCCATCCAACATGCAATTTTAAAGTAAAATTTGTTCACATAATTAAGGTTAATAAAAAAATACAAACTTCTCGCAAGAAAATAGCTATTCATTAAAATAAGAGGAATCGGTATATTTAGATAATATGCAAATGAGAATTTATTATTCTCTTTTCTACGCCCCCTTATGACACTACATCACTGGTAGACCGGAAATACTTTTTGCCACATTCTTCTAGTTCAATGTCAAAATTAGATAATATCGCGATTCCAAGGTCGTTTAACATTCCTTCTTCCTAACTATATATATTCTAAGGTATTAGGCATTCGAACGACCTGTCAAACTGCTGATAAGTGGGAACTGACATTTAGATATGGGAACCCTCATGGAGGTATAACCCAGTCACGGTGAACTATAAGGTGCATCAACTCCTATTTAAAAACAAATGAAAACGGCGATAAAACCGATCGTACTTCCTAGCCAAAATCAGCTAGGTTCGCTAGTGTCTATCCGGCGAGAAAGTAAATAAAAGATGAAAGTAGGAGCTGCAATTTGAAAAGTGTTGACAGATAAATATTTTTTAAAATCTTAAAATATATAAATCATGGTGAATCGTTGTGCTGTTTTTAATTGTGATTATGGACGAGAGTCTTCAACATATTAATAGCAGTTTTATAATGCCAAAAAACAGTTATACAGAATATGGTGCAAATTATTTATTGGTGGTATGTAAACTAACATTACACCCAAAAGTTCCATTTGTGAAAAACATTTTAATGCAAATTATGTTATCCGTGAAAAAGTGCTAAGTAATCTACTAGGAAACGTTATTTTTTAAGTAAATATGTTTAATGTCTACGTTTTAAATGATTGTAGGTTATGTAAATAGGTTATTCAACTTTGTCTTTTCTGTAATAAAAATTATTATTAGTATAAAGATTTACTATATAAATATTTCGTATTATTTATCCTGTCTCCTTGGTACTAATAATATTATGACTTGGACCCTATTATGTGTTTATGATATAAATTTCATATGCCTACATAGGTATTTCTTTTGATATTTTTCTGACCCTGCCAATAAATAAATTCTTTGACTTATTCCTTTTAGCCTGATTATAATGCTAGAAAGTTGTATCTGGTTATATGAATCAAATATATAGGTACTATGATAAATGTATTTTACTTGTAGCCTTTTTATTTTTAAGTGTTTAAATATACATTTGTTTAATAATAATCATCCCCGAATGTGTTTTGTTCCAATTCTTTAAATGTATTTACTAGGTTTTTATAAAAGTACTGATTTTAAATTAATAAACATTTGAGTTGTAAGAAATATTTAAGATTTTTCAATTCTGTATTTTTATAGGAGTTCATCCCTTTAAGTAAATAAATGTAGTTCGGGGTCGAAGATGTTGGTAATTTGTGTATTGAATAATTTGTACATACATTGGGTAATAATCTAAACAATATTTTTTCTGATCTACCTAATAATTATTTAAGGTTATCTTGTAGTTGAAGAGTCTAGAAATCCGCATATTCACACCATTCCGCACTGAAGTCTAGAATTTGACACAAATTTGAAGTTAAAAATAACGATCCTATTACTTGAAAATCTACAATTTTTTTATTTTTAATCCATGTAAAAATTGGTAAATACATGATAAAAAGTAAAAGTTATTTTAATATGCTTATTCCCTGGTTCCAAATAATTAAATATAACCTTGCATCTATATGTTATGGTGATTATGGTACAGATAGGTGCATTTCCAGACCCTTCAATTATAAGATTACCATTATTTAATGTGCAGCGCAAATATAAAAGAAACTACATAAAAAATGCTGTTTCTGCTTTTATTACTTACGATGGGACTACTTCTCAAAGGAGACGAGAATGTGGAAAGTATTGCTGATACAGTTACTGAAGTTATCCACTGGGGGTGAAGTGTTAATCTTTTAGGAATATAGGAAATATTTTTTTATACCTAACAATTTAATATTTATTTATTGATAAGTTATAGATACTATGTATTTGAAATTCGAAGTAATCATTATGACAGCAGCGTTCTTCTTATTGTATTCGGATTCTAACACAAATAAAACATCTCATTAAATTTTTGTTAAAATTATTAATTTATTAATTTTACATTAGAAAGAAAATTAACAATACACACACAATTATTTAAAATTAGAAATAAATACAATTTACACATTTCCCATTATTACACTTTTACTTAATTAATTTATTCATTTCTTAAATTAACAATTTAAATTAATAATATAGTTCATTATTTAATTGGAACTCATTTTATAATTTTACTAATTATTTTTTTATATTTATTTGTGGAATATTAAATATTAAATAAAAGCATAGGAATTGTTCGATTAGATAATAGCAGTAATGAAAAAATAAGTAGGACAATTTCAAATGTATAGTTTCCAGATTTATTATGAGTTTTTTATATTAATGTACTCAATAAGTAGGTTTATTATGTTCGCTTGTACACATCACAGTTAGCAGCAGACAGTAACAAACCTGACAACACTTCCGATTTTAGAAAAACATTACAACAATTTGTTTTACATTATATATTTCAATAATGTAATATAATCATCATTTATTTTTAATTAATGACAAGGTTTACTTTTTAAATAAAACTAAATGAGCCCTGTCCCGTTTCAATTAGCACACTTCTCAAATTTATAGTGACTGTCACTACAAGAACAAATCATACATAAATATGATAAATTCTTTTATTTTTTTAACCCTTTCACTTCCACTTTCATTAAAAAAAATACCATTGTAGTACATTAGTTTTCTTTGTTTATTTTAAGTAAATTAAAATATTTTCATAGTATTTTTACTCCTAGACATAACGTCCCTGTTCATGGACATTACAAAAACAAAAATTTACTATGAAAATTATTTTTTTATAATATTAATTTTTAAAAGTAATGCAAATAAAGTAAATAAACCAAAAAGAAAAAATTTCTGCCAAAATTAACAGATGTATACTTCAGGGTTAATTAAGACAGTGTCCCTCTGGAGGGAAAAATACACTGAAAGGGTTAAATATTTACAAATTTTCATGAGTGTTTCATCACTTTTAACTTTGATAACGGCAATAATTCACTAAAACATTGTATTTACAAGTTCTTGAAAATCTTGTGCAGGGAACCTACTCCATATTTCTAGATTACCCATTTGCTTTAATTTTGGCAGTGATCTTGTGGGTGCTGCACGCCTCTGCTTATCTCTGCTTATCACCTCATATACAAAAAAGCATCTTTATTAAATGAACAAGAAACTAAAAAAAAACAAAAATAAGCTTTATTAAAAACTACAAAAAGTGCATAATTTGAAAATCCATATTCAAGCTTCAGATTTGTAAAATTAAAAAAATTCCAAATACACATTTAACTTGTTCAATTATTTATTGAATAAAAGGTGTGTTCCAATAATGATCAGTAACAAACCACTGGGTAGTACACAATTTTGCAGTATCAATAAACTACTGTGCAGAATCCTGATGTCAGTAACTCATTTCTGAGCATTGTTGGAACAAACCTAAAGTAAATCGAAACCACTTAAAAACAAGCACAACATTTATACTCGAGCATAATTTTTAATTCCTATCAAAATTTTTAATTACTGAATATTTTGTTCTAGTTAATATTAAAATTTAAAAGTTCTTACTCTTCATTATAATTATATTTTTTATTTTCCCTATATACCTGCATACTATCTCTAACATTTTACAAATTTGATGCCTAATTAAAGATTTCATCTAGCATTGCAGCATTTTTTAGAATATTTGATAGAGCATAGTAGTAACTGCCAGTTAAAACTTTATTTCTAGTATTTAGTTTAGGTAACAGAGGCAACACTTGGAACAGAAAATACATACTTTTGTTAATTCAGAATTTTTAAATGTTGTTTTATATTATAAATCTTTCCAGGTATCCTATATCATTTTTTTATAATTTTCAATCAAAACTGTTTAAAAACAAAAAGTTTAATAAAAAAACACCCATTATATTTAATAAGGTTTATGCTCTAAAACTCACTGTTCTTTTAATGGCAGATTTTTTAACCTCTGAGTAAAGTTAGGTGTTAGTATAATCTATAGCCTAATCAGCAAGTAGTTACTTTCAACTTTATTCAGAGGTAAAAACCTGGCCTTTAATTTTAATATAATTGTGGAGGATGGAGACAACATTTGCTAGGGATTAGGAAATAAAGAAGATCTGACTACTATAATGACACTTGCTAAAAACTGTATAAGTTCTATGTACATGCAGATAGAACCATGTGAATAACTTTAGTGCTTCGATAACACAACATTGATAATTAACAGATGAATATATTGGTCACAAAAACAAATTAAATAATATATTCTACCAATCTTATTTTGTCCAAAAAGTACAGTTACAACCTTGTTATTCTTTGAGATGTATTTATTACTGATACTTATTAATAAAAATAATAACTGATATAGGTACTTACTGATCTTTGGAAACATATATCCTCCAGTCCAGTGAGACTTCATTATTCTGGTATAATGCTATTTCACAGAAATGTTTGTAATTCCAATCACTATGTATGGATTTGATTATAGTAGGTAAAAAACTAAATGTTTATTGAATATCTTTAATCTGGGCAATGAAAATCACAAAAATCACTTTAAAAATAATAAGCTTCAATCTGAGTACCATAGTTAAGGTCCACTTCTTCATTTTATAATCAGTAACCCACTACATTGCTGTTTTTGCCAAAGCCAAAGGTAATATTTGAACACAAAACAAAATCAGCTGTTTTTTATAAACACCCCCATTTCACTTATTTAGTAGCAAGTCTCTGGCAGCAACTTGTAACTTAATTGGAGCATATTTATTAAATCTTGAACACTTTTTTTGATCGTATAAACGCACACATCAGTGTAGCTTGTTTAAAAAAAAAACACTTACAAGCAACCATCAATAACAATAAACTTATTTGTTGACCATTAATTTTTTCATCTGTACTTCTTCTGATAGTTTTGTCGTTTTTCATTTCATATAAACTCGAATTTTCACCATAGAAGAACTATTTTTATGATTGCACTTTTTTTGACAAATAAAAAGATTGCCGCAATTTTCCGCCGTAACGACACTAGCGAACCTAGCGGATTTTTGCCCTAAGTACGACCGGTTTTGGTATGTTTTTTTCAGGGAGTTGAAACACCTTTATAGTACGCCGTGAACCCGGTATAATCCTATGAGCCTGTTGTTATTGACAGGGTCAGTGATACATATATAGTTATATAGATTGCTCAAAGCAGATCTTTGTCAAATTTAAAAAACCTAGATATTTTAAAATCGAAGATCTAAACTGACACAGAACATAAATTTTCCAGAAACTGTCAAAAACTCTTTGGGGAAAATAACATGATTATTACAAAATATAGGTTTCTACTGATCAATTTTTCAGTTTCATAATGAAAAACCAGTGCTATAATAAATATCATTATGAAACTGAATATTAACATTTAATTAACAAATGATAGTACATGAGCAGAAAATAATGTTTATATGCTGGTTAACAAGAACAAAGACGCAATTAAAAGTAGTCGATTTTTAACAGTATTTATTTATAAATGGTTTGGGCGCGAGTAATATACAAAAATAACTTTTTTGAGAATAAAAATGTTTCTTTTTTGACCTACAAAACTAAATTATTTCTAATATTTTCTTGTTATGATACATTTTAGTAATTTTCAGAATTTAAAATCAATGCCAGGTAGTAATAATCTATTTTTTAATCAAACTTTATTGTAGTAAAACTCTTAAGACCAAAATTTTTAATGAATTACCAATTAGAAAAAAATTCAAAATTATAATTATCTCGCCCAAATGTCCGGTTTTGATCTCAAAGTGTAGTTAATTTTAATTAATTTATTGTCTAACTTTACTTATTAAATTAACATTTAAATTAAAAAATATATATTTTTAGTGCATATTTTGACTGTTTTTTTTGTGCATATTTGCATCCATATTTTGTTTTTTAAGTGCTTTTTCCCGAGCTTTATTAGTTATCCCAATATTTATACTCTATCCCAGACAATGGAAGTCTGAAGCTATCAGGTTAAATAAAATGAAAATTAAGTGTAAATCTTTTTTCAGAGCGAAATCTTGGGTCTTAACGTGTTATAGACCAGATGTATTATACAAAGTAGATATTTTTCACAAGAGCTATAGAATTTGTGAAGTTCATTTTTCTCCACAAATGTTCCAAAAAGAAAAGAGACAAATACGAAAACATGCTGTTCCACTCAAATTCGTTACAAGTGGCACCATTGACGAGGCAGTTTCAAGTAAATGAACTACTAGCACTGAAACCTCTTAAGTGCAATGTACGAGTATTTTATATCAGCTTCTGGACCAACAGCTTCAACCATTGGCAACTCTTCCGATAAGGCAGAATCGATTTAGCGGTCTTCAATACGTTTTCCTTCACGGAGTGTCTAAACATTAGAGGAACTAACTTTTCGAAGCCCAAGAAAGAAAAAACTAGAGGAGATCAACCATGCCCTGAAATTTGAGAACAAAGCGTTGGAAAGAGACAACCAGGTCCTTCTTAATAAATGTAACAATCTTGAAAAGAAGCTTTAAGAAAAATTGGAAGACACGATCACTCTCGAACAGTACAAAACTTGTACGTATTCCTGTGCCTATCCAAAGAACTCGCAGAATTTATTATTGTTCAGATTACCCAAAACCTAAAATCAGCTAAAGGTGGAAGGTAGTCGGACAAATTTAAATTTAAGTGTTTGTCTGGCCCAATGGTATATAAAACACTTCTAACTAAATTATTTTGCCTGCATGGGCCGCAATCCCTCAGACTCTTATTAGGTGGGATAGGCATTCCACCAGGTTTGGAAGTCTCCAATGTGTTCAAAACACTTAAAATTAAATTCAAAAGGAAAGACTTGTATTTCGTGCAAAACTTTTTAATTACTAAATGCAAAGCGTTTTCGGCATTTTGCCATCATCAGGCTTATTATCCACAAACGTATCCAACAAGTTCCTGGTCATCCTCACTCCCAAAGTTAGATATTTTAGGATATTTGTAACTTGCTAAATCATGATTATTAATATTAGTAATATTTTCAAATTTAAATTTCTTTATATATTCATTTTTAACCGACTTCAAAAAAGGAGGAGGTTATCAATTCGTCGCGATATATTTTTTTTATGTATGTTCAGCGATAATTCTTTAACACGGTGTCCGATTTCAATAATTATTTTTTTGTTAGAAAGGGGCTACCTCAGGGGTGGTCTTATTTAAATTTGGTTAAGATGTGGTGATGTCATCTGCACGTTTTTGAAGTCGGTTTTCTTTAATTTCTAATTTCTAATACTTGTTATTAAAATTGTTTAACGGTGTCCACATGACAGTGCCCAGGTAGCAATGAATATTGGCCTGATATAGAAAGTCAATATTGCCCCAAGTTTACAATGTTGGCTTGACAAACTATTTCAATATTGGCTGCCCATCAAAGTGCTAACGCCTGAAAAACGAGGACCAACGTTGTATTAAAACATTAGTTCAATATATTTTTTCGATAAAATACCAATATAAGTAAACAAAATTGGATGGAGATTAACGTGTATATTGAATACAATATAGAAATTATGCTGCACGACAAACAAAACTCAATATTGAGTTTCATCATTGGTCCTATATTTGTGTTTAATTTTGCACCTTCATTGTTCTACAATATTGGTTTAAGTTATGCATTCATTCTAAAAGCAATGTTAGGTTAAAAATGTATTTAAATATTGGCTGCGGATCAAAGAGCTAACGCCTGAAAAACAAGGGCCAACGTTGTATTGAAACATTTATCCAATATATGTATTTCAGTAAATCGCCAATATAAGTAAACAATATTGAGCTTATATTAAAGTGTAGATTGGGTACAATATAGAAATTATAATGCAGTACAAACAAAATTCAATATTCTTTTTCAATATTGATCCCATTTTACGCCATTATTATCATACAATATTGGCTTTCAATTTGAAACCAATATCGGCAAATTTATGTACAGCGGGATAGGTCCAATTTGACTATTATTAGTCTACATTGTCGTACTATATTGGTATAAAATAAATACTGGAATCTAGTTTGAAACCTATTTTGGCATTTAGTTTATTACCAATATTGGCATTCAATAGTAATTATTAAACCTTTCCACAAATATTCCTGTCATAGATATAAACAAAAAAGTAAAATACTATTTTTCCACTGAGCCAGATATGCTTATTTTTTCAGGCCAAATACTCGTTTATTAAAAAACGCTATTTTTACATGTTTATTTATGTTGATCCCAGAAGCCCTTTTTTCCTTATTTTACTGGGCTATACAGCTTTTAAAAGCCATTTTTAAAGATTTCAATGATTGCATATGGACGTGAATATTATAAGGGTTATAATAATAAAACAATTATAAAACTTTATAAAAAAGTTTAATATTACTTAAAAAAAAGAACCAATACATATTAATATTACAATAACATTAGGCAAAACATAGTTAAAATTAAGAATTAAAATTTTTTGTGCAAAATACATGTGATGAAAGATGGGAAGAACTCAAAATTTAGAAAATTTACTTAAATTATAGTTCAGTATGCAGTAGAAACACCACAATGGACTCATTATTTTCAAGAATAAATATCAATTCTTTTGCATTAATTTCTTTAACAGAAACCCTTTCCAATGTTTGTATGTAATGACATGAACTTTAAAATACCCAAATCTCTTAAGTCAATTGCTAACTCATCAGGGAAATAGTTTAGAGAAAAATATTACTTTTAGTTTGTATGGCTTGGGTAATTTTAATTTTTTTATTTTTTAGCAAAATGTTATCAATGTTCTGTTTGTAGAACAATTATCATTGGAAAGAATAGCTGAATTTACAGAGTTGTCAGTTATAATATGTTCATTAGAACATATTGATACATTTGATATATTTGTATTAACAAAGGTGCGAGATTTCTGCTCTTTATGACATACTGACATTCCTATTGAACTGTGCCTTGTTCACTGAAACATATTGACGTACTTGTTTTGGAAATTTCAGGCGAAGTGAGAAGTACTGTTTGATCGCCCTGTTAATTCTTCGGCACTTAACTGCACGATGCGATGCCATCATTGTCTGGAATTTTTGAGTTCTGAAATTGATATTTTTTGGTCAATGACATAAAAGTTATTTGAGTTTACCATCATTTATGTGAGGTTTAAGCCCTGCTTCGTGTAAAACTAATACATGAATAAACTACGTATATTTTTAAAGATACAAAAAAATACAAATTGTTTTTTACTTTCTGTATAGGAAATTCTTTACATAAACGTTGCTTGTAATGTCATTCTCTATAATTTTTGTTCTATACATTCGAAAAATTTGGCAAAGTGTAAAATTCAAATTTTTAAGAAAATTTATTAAATAAAAGTTGTTGTGGTGTCATTTTCTATAATTTTTGTCCCATACATGATTTTTCTAAAATGTATTGTATTCGAGAAATTTGAGGAAAAGTGTAAAAAGACAAGCATATTTATAACTTTAGGTATGACACATCAGATTTTTAGAATAACATTTTAGGTTTAGAAAAAGATAAAAAAAGAATTAAAAAATACCTATAGTAATTTCATAAAAATTTTTGTTAAGAATCCTAGATGATTATGGAAATCCAGAGATTCACGGAAAAATCCGAAAGTGGCATCACTGTCCTAAATATTACCATAGGGTACCTAGGTATGTATTTTCTGATAATATCTACTTTAATCTTTATACATTTATTAAGGTTCACGGTTCGAATCAATATTGGTCCAAGACAATCATGACATTGGCCTATTGGCAAATATTTCGAAATACAGTTGTTTCATTCGGTTGTTTGTTAATAAACAAAAAACATTGATTTCTACTTACCATTTTTCTTTTAATCCAAAATCCAGATGAAGAGGCACTTCTCAATAATGCAGAAAACTCTTTAAATAAAAAAACAAAAAATTAGCTCCTCTTAAATTTAAAAGAAAATGTGTGGAAATGTAAAGCTTTAACGGTAATCCAGCATTTTACATCATGGCGTGTTATACAGGGTGTTATTGAAATACACGTACATATTAAAACTGGGTATTGCGCAGATCCCCACTGAATGTAGAAAAATATTATTTTTTAAAAATACCCCTTATTAAGGGAGTTATTAATTTTTGAAAATTAATTCTAAAACAAACGTACTTCACTGATATGTTGAGGATGACCTATATAAATTAGGTTTATTTACCTATTTTAAACATCAAAAGTAATTAATATGCAAGTTTTTGTCAGATG
This sequence comes from Psylliodes chrysocephalus, assembly GCA_927349885.1. Taxonomy (NCBI): domain Eukaryota; kingdom Metazoa; phylum Arthropoda; class Insecta; order Coleoptera; family Chrysomelidae; genus Psylliodes; species Psylliodes chrysocephalus. The sequence continues at coordinate 18,767,757 of OV651817.1, forward strand.
ATAAGAAAACTAGTCTTGTAAGAAATAACCATGTTGCCAAGATTTTCGAATTAATTTCTATTTCCGAAGACTGGTTTTTACTACCCTCGTTATCAAAAAACTAGAATATTTGATAAATGATTGTTTTTAAACTATACATTTTTGAAACTATAGATTATTAAAATTTTAGTTGATTTACGAATCTGGCTAACACGAGCGCGTCATTTCCAAGTTGGTAAAAAGTGTTGTTACGATTACTTTTAAATATTTTTTTACGATGCCACTATTTACGAATATTGAACTAACGGATATAGTGCTGGTTTATGGGGCAGCTGGAGAAAATTCTCGGCAAGCACAAATCCTGTATCGCGAACGGTTTCCAAATCGGAGAATTCCGGACTATCGTACGTTTATTTCAACTGTTCAGCATCTAAGAGACCATGAAAAATTTGAGAGTGTCAATGCAGATCGAGGGAGAACAAGAACACAAAGAACATTGGCGGCCGAAGAAGAAATATTGGAAGCTGTTGAAAACCGGCCTCAATTAAGTTGTAGAAGACTAGGTCTTGAAATTGGAGTGTCCTCATTTGTTGTGTGGCGGACACTTAAAGAACAAGGTTTACATCCTTATCACATCCAAAAAGTCCAGGCCTTATATCCAGGTGATGAAGAAAAGAGAGTGGAGTTTTGTGAATGGATGATTCAAAAATGTGTTGATATTCCTGATTTTCTAAAAATATTATTGTATACTGACGAAGCTTCATTCACTCGTGATGGCGTGTTCAATATGCACAATACGCATATTTGGAGTGATGAAAATCCTCACGCCATTAGGGAAACTGGGCATCAAAGAAAATTTTCAATAAATGTTTGGGCTGGCATAATAGATCAGTATTTAATCGGGCCTTATGTTCTCCCGAACAGATTAAATGGGCCAGGATATCTCCACTTTTTAGAAGATATTTTGCCAGTACTCCTAGAAGAGATACCGTTACAATTAAGGCAACGGATGTGGTACCTACTAGATGGCGCTCCTCCTCACTTTGATTTAAACGTACGGCAGTTTTTGAACATTAGATTTCCTCAAAAGTGGATAGGCAGAAATGGACCTACTAAGTGGCCTCCGAGATCTCCGGACTTAAATCCATGCGATTTCTTTTTGTGGGGTCACATGAAACAACTGGTTTATAATGAACCTATTAATAGTGTTGAACAATTAACCAATAAAGTTAATGCGGTAGCCGAGGAACTACGACAAAATCCAAGACTAATTTCTAATGTTCAAAGTTCTTTGGAAAGACGATTGCAAGTATGTGTAAATAATAATGGACGGCATTTTGAACAATTACTGTAATAAACTTTATTTTGAATTAATTGGTTTTGCTACGGCAACAGTGCAATTTCTATGGGTAAGTTCAATTTCGATTTATTTTACTTCTTTAAATATGGAAACTAGTAGGTCGGAAAAGGAGACTCTTCCCCAATATTTAAATTTTAGAATTTGAAGTTAAAATTGGTGCCAATCGTTTTTGGTCATTACATACTATTCCCCATTTTAATATGTACGTGTATTTCAATAACACCCTGTATATTTCAATTAATAGTAAAAAGACTACATCAGTTGTTATGTGAGAGGTTCTTAAAAATGTTTAAACAAAATAACTTTTATCTTAGTGATAGAAAATATTATTTCTTTAAACAATTATTCAGTGTTGCCAGAATATTTATCTGTTATGTGTTTTACCAGTGGCAGTCTGAATATATTCATAGAAAAGCAAAAAAAAATTTAAAAAAAGTGTAGCTAATAGGTACACTAATAGACACCCAGCCAAATGAAGGCATACGCACAGGCTGAGAATAAAAGTACCTACTAGATTTTGCTTTGAGCGCACTAAATATCAGATTTTTTAAAATTTTACTAGCCTGGCAATACTGACACACTACACACTCGAAATCCACAATCTTAAGTAGGTATATACCAAAATATTACAGTACAAATTATGCACTGTATGAACTTTATGCGTACAGCGCATGGTGTTTTTTTTGTACCGTACCGTAATATTATGGTTTTTGAGTGTATTGTGGAACAGACCTGTTGTAAACTGAAGCCGGATTGCCATTTGGTTAAAGTGATCAACGATTAGAATCAATATTGGCTTGAGATAGACATGCAATTGGCCTAATATTGGCAATAATTTCAAACTATAATATATTTTTTTTTATCAGCAAAACAGGTTTAATAGGTGCGCGCAACCATTAACAACGTAAACTGAAACTGCCGTATTGCCACATGTCTAAAATAATTAACGATTTCATTCAATATTGGTTTGAGATATAGGCAAACAATTGGCCTAATATTGGTAAACATTTCAAAATACATAGCTTTGAATTCTTATTTGTTAATTGGCAAAAAACGATTGTACTTACATTTTATGAAAAAACATACCTCACTCAAAAGCACAGTTTTCACTAAACAAAATTCGTAGCTTATATTAAAACAAGTATCTGGTTTCATAACAGCTCTGGTTAAACTGGGACTAGCTGCTAGTTTGTTTTTATACATTTTTGCTTAGTAAAATGTTATAAACCTAATAATTTTAATACAATAATAATTGTCCAAAGCATTTATTTGGTTTAAGTAAAATATTGTGATGTAGTGGTCAAATTCATAGGTATATATTGATATTAGGATTTATTTGCAAAATTAATACTTTTCTTATATAGGTAGTAGGTATTTATAAAAATTTCCATAAACTAAAAATCAGCTATTTTCATATTAAATTATTACCCTTATATTTTTATAATTTGAATATTTAACTCTTTAGTTGTTCTATAAAAAATACAAAATTTGACGTCTCGTCTTAACCCACAAGTCCCACAACGCATTTTTTAATGGATTGAAACAAATATTTTTTTTTGCAAACAATTACCACTTGGCCATAACCGACTTGTTTTAAAATGTTTAATTTGGAAAATAATCGAATAATCCCTTCATCATACTGATATGGCCTACACATGTAAATTATGTAGAAAATAGATAATATGCACGTGGGTGTAGAAAAAAAATCAATAAAAATCCAATTAAATACCATTATTTGCTATATTGTACCACATTGGAATAAAACTTATATTGGATTCATATTGGAAAAAACGTTGCAAATAAGGCTAATATTAATCCTATATTTGGATATGAGATTGAATTATTTGCCCAATATGAGATGGAAGAAACTTATTCTACAACATTGGTACTATCTAAAAAATTAAGTTAAAAACCTTGATAGAAAATCAATAAAAAAGTACCATTATTTGCTATATTGAACCCACATTGCAAAAAAATGGTAAATTATATTGGATTAATATTAGAAAAATAGGCGCTGCCAATATAAACATTAAAAAAGTATGTTGGGCTGATATTGTTCATATGTTTTAAATCAATATTTTTTTTATATCAGACTGAATTCTGTTGCCAATATAGGCTACAGCTATTTTTTCATCATTAAGAGAACATAGCTCTCTAACATTGGCAATATCAACGAAACATAGAACATAGAAAATCAATAAAAATCCAATAAACTACCATCATTTGCCATATTTCTCCCACATTGGAACAAAAATGATAAATTATATTGGATTAATATAGAAAAAATAGGCGTTGCCGATATTAACATTAGAAAAATATGTTGGACTGTTATTAATTCTATGTTTAGAATCAATATTTTTTTAATATAATATTAAATTCTTTAGCCTACTCCAATATTTACATTATAGACAGAACATAGCTCTCTAACATTGGCACTATGTACTAAACAAAGATTAAACCTACATAGAAAATACAATAAACTACCAATATTTGCTATATTGCATCCACATTGGTACAAAAGTGATACTGTATATTGGATTAATATTGAAAAAATAGGCATTGCCACTATGAACTTTAGAAAAATATGTTGGGCTAATATTAATCATATGTTTTGAACAAATATTTTTTTGATATAAAATTGAATTCTGTTACCAATATGGGCAACTGCTATTTTTTCATCATTTAGAGAACATAATTCTTCAAGATTGGCCCTATCTATAAAACAAATATTAAACCTAAATAGAAAATCATTAAAAATCCAATAAACTGCCGTTATTTATTATATCTCACCCACATTGGAATAAAAATGCTAAATTATATTGGATCAATATTGTGAAAATAGGTGTTGCCAATATAAACGTTAGAACCATATGTGGGACTAATATAAAGGCAATATTATAAAGCAATATCTTTTAGTCATAACATAAAGTTCTTTTGCCAATATTGGCTGCAGATCATTAATGTTGCTCCAAGTTTCAAATATGGAACCAACATTTTGCCAAGCCACAGCCAAGATTCATTGCTACCTGGGTGGTGACAAGCCTGTCAACCTTTTTTGGTTATTTTAAACTTAAAATTAAAGCTGACAATTTTATTAAAATGGACAAATATTGTATACTGTGTGTCGATGGGATAAGCATAAAAGCAATTTTTTTTGACCGTATTGCGGATTATGTTGTAGGCGTGAAAGATCCCTGCAATGGGAAAAGAGTATTTTAACCAGCAAGAACAGCCACCGTCTTGTTGGTCAGGGGGATGTTCTCTAATTGAAAGCAACCTTTGTGTTATTTTTTTTATATTTGATACATCTCACCTCATCAAGGCTATGAGAAACATGTTACTGAAACATACTTTTCTTGTTTCTAATTAAATAGTTTCTTGGTCATACATTACGCAATTTTATAATATTGATAAGTCGTTAGTTACTAGATCAGCGCCTAAACTTACTTATTCGCATATATTTTCTAGTAATTTTGAAAAACTGAAGGTAAAATATTAAAGTCAGGTATTTAGTCTTACAGTTTCAGCGGCTTTAAATGTGTACGTCGAATAAGGTAACTTGTCTAATGAAGCCCATGCAACTGCTGATTTTATTGATAAAATCGACAAATTATTTGTTATTTTAAACTCATCAAAAACATCAGACGAGAGGAAATTTGGCGTGTAAGGGTCTCGACTTTCAACTGACATTTTTAAATGAGATATTATTGCAACTTAAGAGCAATCCAGTCCCTTCTGACGTCACACCGCACGAATCTCAAGACCTCCCCTTAAAGTATTTGGAACCTTGTTTGCTACATAAATTTGGCAATGTTGTGTGTCGTACGCTGAAGGGTCCGATTGCAATTCAGGTATAATTCGTTGGCTATCGCCGCCTACTGGGGGTTGGTGGCTTGTTAATATACGAATGTAGGAATACTATTTTTAAACCAAACAACACAAATATTTTTATTTATTGATAGTTATAGATGATATACAGGGTGTCCCGAAATTAGACGGTCATATTTTAACAGCGTAATCTACATCCTAAAATAGTAGTAAAAGTTCATATAAACATGGGTCCAAAAACTTTTCTCTTCCGAGATACAGGGTGTTAAAGGTGAAGTCCTGGTACCACACTTTTGTACATATTTTTTAAACGTTTAAAGATAATTAGGTGAAATTTGTTACAAATACTTACCTTTTTACGCTTCATTTATTGGACTAAACCTCAGTTATTGATCATCTTCTTAGGTGGGTAAATTAGGGGGAGCTTAGGGTAAAATTGCCGTGTGTGTCTGTGTGTCTATATCCACCATAACTCATGAACCGATACACAGAAAAACACTAAATTTTAAACTTAAGTTTTATTTCGGCCTGAAATAATTAGATTTTGGACAAAGTCGGAACATCTGGGGGGGTACTTTATGGGAGGCCGTTTTTATATTTTATTGAATATATCTGTTATTTATGTTTGGTGAAGAAAATTATTCAAATAAAAGTTACTTCTAATATTATTATCTATAATTTTTGCTTTATGTCAAAATTTCCTGAAATGGTCCGTATTCGAGAAATTTGACAAAATGTGCAAAATTCTAAACTAAACTAAAAGTTTTTTGCGATATCGATCTCTATAATTTTTGTTTATGCATGATTTTTTTAAAATGGACCGTAATGGAAAAATTGTAGGAAAATTGCTAAATTTAAATTTTTCAGTATTTTCGTTTTCAATGAATAACTATAGAAAAATGTTTCGAGGTAGATAGATGTATGTGGAAAATGTATATATTTAGTTTATCCTCTAAACATTTATAGAGGTACTGCAATAAGTTGTATAAAATAACCAGAAAAAGGCCTATAATAACTAGATAGGAAAGTCATGTGTTGGACACATCAGATTTTTTGACTATAAAATTTGGAAAACCAATATTTTCTGTATAATAAAGCTACATTTGTTGCATCTCGCTAGGACGCGCTATTTTCAAGAGAAAAGCATGTTACCTTATTCGAAAGTGTAAACAATAATTAGTAGGTCTGTAGAATTAGAAATTTTATTTTTTTTAAACTTTGAAAAATAGGTAACTAAAGAAATTTTAGAAAATATTTCATCTGGACTTCACTTGTAACACCCTGTATCTCGAAAACGAAACGTTTTCGAACCTATGTTTATATAAACTTTTACTCCTATTTTTAACCGACTTCATAAAAGGAGGAGGGAGGTTCTCAATTCGTCGCAATATTTTTTTTTAATGTATGTTCAGCAATAATTCTTTAACACGTTGTCCGATTTCAATGATTCTTTTTTTGTTAGAAAGGGGGTACTTCAGGGGTGGTTCCATATAAATTTGGTCAAAATCTAATAATTGGGCCCATGAGAAAATTCTCACTCTTTATTTTTTATGTATGTTTAGCGATAATGCTTTACCACCTTGTCCGATTTACATGATTCTTTTTTTGGTAGTAAGGGGGTACCTCAGGGGTGATCCTATATAAATTTGGTTAAGATGTGGTGACGGTATCTGCACGTTTGTGAATTCGGTTTTTTTTTATTTTTAATTTCAAATACTTGTAGGATGTAGATTACGCTGTTAAAATATGACCGTCTAATTTCGGGACACCCTGTATATTGGAAATTCGAAATAATAGTTATGACGTAGCGGTGTTTTTCTAATTGTAATCGGACTCTAGGTATATGGATACGGAAAGTGATGAATTGGAGATAGGTAAATTGTATTTATTGTATTAAACGAACAACAAATATAAGTACAATTAAATAAGTATATTAATATAACAATTTTTTAAAGTCTGTATTAAAAAAAATTTTTCACATAGATTATTAAATTAAAAAAATAACTATTAAAACACGAAATGTTAATTTTTTCTCTTTTACAACACAAAATATACAATACTGTTGAATCAAAATATTCTCTTGGCAGCAGGTGGTTTTTGTGACGCGACAATTATGATGCTTTGCATCTCATGAATTAAAGTTAATTCTCTTTCAATCTTAAGGTGTTCATACCCCTTATAATTTTCGGACAAGAATATCTCAAAATATTTAAATTTTGGCAAAATAAATTAAGCAATAATATCTATAATATGCATATATTTTAATGTTTTAATTCCTTCCAGTTTCCCAAAAAAACTAAAAGGGCTTTAATTTTTAAATATCATAATGAAAATAAATGCATTCCTCGACAACACTATTCTTAATATAATCCCCAAATTTAAGCCCCTAATGTCTTGTTAGGGAGCGTTCAAGTATTACGTATTTTGAGAAAAAAAAAACGTTCTAAAAAATGCATGAGAGAAACTCTCTACGCGACTTTTCTGAAGGGTTAAAAATAATGTTGCGTAACTCGTAGTTTAAACGCTCCTGTAACGCATCGTAACGTTTTACAAAAAACCCCCCTCCCCTCCAAATTCGTTACGTAATACTTGAACGCTCCCTTAATGATTTCTTAAAATTCGCCAAAATTAGTGGCTAAAACGCTTCGTTAAGTGCTATCTTCTGGTGTATACTGGTGTAAATTATTGCAAGAAACGAATAATGACAGAGTGTACGATACGATAGTTACAAGCCCGTTACACTGTTTTCCACTGAATTTATTAAAAAAAAAAAATATAATAAATTAGGGTGTTAATTTTTTTCTCTGAAGCTATCGGTTTTGGAAAAAAAATTCAAGAATAAAAAAAAATTAAATAAATCAAGGATTTCATAAAAGTTCATCTTGAAAAAAAGTTTTGATATGAAATAAAGTAAGTGTTGCTAATTTCACCCCCCTATAATGTAACATAAATATTGAAAAAATACCCGTGGTTATTCCTTTGCGATTACAGAATTTCAAGTTTCTAGCTTTACTGAAATTTTAGAAAAAAATAAAAAGTCAATTTTAGTCACCACTTTTTAAGGGTGATATCTCGAAAAGGTATTTCGTATTCAAAAATCTTTATTTACATATATACATTTAATTTATTCATATAATATTGAACACATTATTTCACAGATGGATTTCTTCTCGCGAAAACTAGAAGTGTTCCGCTCCTGTTGTGACCTCTGTCGAAGTCATGACCGATGAATGGGCCAATGTAGCCAAATTACATGTTAATATTTGGATTAAATATAGCATCTCCTTGTTAAAAATAAACATTTTATGCCAATTTAGGTTCATTAGCTAGAGCGATAATTGAATTTTGTTAGGTTTTTGTCTGATTTTACTTCTGTCTGTATTCCCTGAAAAACTTTTATAAAAAACAGGGTTGTCCTCGAAAAGGGGTGGGCTGAGGAAATTTTGTTATAGGAAACACCCATTTTAATTTCATACGAGCAATCAGTTCCTGAATTTTGTCGCATGTATTTAGAAACACCCTGTATATTACACATTTTTTTAAGCATGCAAAATTCTTGACAATCTCTTTTCCCTAATTGGCACATGTCGTATTTTTCTAGAATTTACTAACTCTGGCAGCAAACAAATAAAATAGAAATTTGTCAGCTGTGCATTTTTGCTTTCCAGAATTTTTCATTTCATAAATTAACTAAAAACTAAATTAAACAAAAACCTAACAACGCCTCAACAACAATTTCGCACCTCTTCAAAAATAACTACCTATTTTTCGACACAGGAATTAACAAATTTAACTAAACAGCAGCTACCCTTTTAATCACGGGCTTCAAAGACTAGCAGCGTTGCCATATTCACTGGTATCATTGTTTTAATAGAATTAGTATCGGAATGAAAACTATGTTAATCTTCGGTCCTGTTTACAATTGGTAATCTTTTTGAAAAAAAGTTATTTAGAAAATAGTTAAGATATTTGTTATAGAATGCCGGTAAAGAGCCAAAAAATTAAATTTGTTAAAAAGTTGAAATTTTTGTTGTTTTTCTTTAAAAATATAAGCTTTTCGCGGTTTAGCGAAATTCTTGGTTCATTTTTACAACGATTGGCCTGAACCATTTTTTTTTACAATTTTTTTTAATTGCCTCAAATGTAAAATTGATTTTTGGCGGAGGAGCGCCCGTCATGTGTGCTCTTAAAAGTTTTTAATAACCTGGGCAAGGATATAACCAAAAAAATGAAGTTTATAACAGGTTTTAAAATACCAATTAGCTCCATTCTTCATTTATGGGATTTTCTTAAAACAAAAAACTTTAAGTTTCTTTTTACTAGACGTTTAAACCAAGATCCGTTAGAAAATTTGTTTGGTCTTATAGGACAACAAAATAGTAATTGTGCTAATCCAACAGCCATTCAATTTCAAAGAACCTTTAGAAAGTTGTTCTGTGTAAAGCTACACCATTCAGGAACTCAAAACTGCGAGAATCACATGGATAATATGCTTCTGTGAGTATCTAAAGAGGATACAAATTCATTCGTAGCTAACACACATCCTCATAAATAAAATTTGCCAGAAATTAATAACAGTTATCAAAAAAAGTTCACGTTAGAAACGAATTTCGTATTTTGCGGGTTACCTAATGAAAAAATGCCTATCTATACATTATTGTACAATTTGCGAAGAATATTCAAAAGCCTATCAAAATTTAGATAATACATCTTTATTTTGTTACTATAAAAGCTTATAACATGCCACACAATGATTTTGAAAAATTTATTTTCTTTTTAGAGGTAATATTTCAAATATATTTTGAAACTATTATTATACACAAAAATGTTATAAATACATTTCAAAGTATTTGTAGAAATACAAGTTTTACATATCCATGTGAAAAATTTCCACATAAATATTTAATAAAATTATTCGCTAGAGTAAGATTGTAGTTCAAAAAGCTTGGATTCTATATAGGAAAAGTGGTAGAAACATATCAAAACTTGAGTTTAGAAAGAGTATTGCTCAGGTCAGATCCCTTAAATTTTTTATTTCCCGTCTTACTTATTGGATTCTTATATTTTAGGCATATCTTTTCAAGTAAAAGCAACAAGCCGAATGCCAAAAGCAGCAGGAAGTGATTTTATAGTTAGTGCGGACGTAAGATTTGATGGTTTACATCACTATGTCATTTCCGTGCCAGAAGGAAGTCGAAGCCGATGCGGTGGCTATAACTGCAAAAGTAAAGGCCGAACAATGTGCAAGTGCAAGTGCAATATCAGACTTTGCGTCGATTGCTTTAAACCTTTCCATGAAGAATAATATAAGCACTTTTATACCTCATTGGTAACGCCTAAAGGGCCCATATGGGACCACCTAATTTCTCGTATGTTTGATAATTTTTTAATAAATTTTATTCAAGTTAGCTTGTTTTTTATTGACTTCAGCTAAAATTTAAAATTGAAAAAAAAATTTTCGGCGTTAATGGGTTATGGTTAATAAAACAGTTTCGCTGTAAACATATAATGATCTCATTCAATGTTTTTCTTCCTTATTAATATTTTATCAAATTTTGATTGTTCTTTTTATCCAATTTTTACACTGACTCTATTGAATTACAAATTTTGTAAGTTATATAACATACTTCAGTTGTTCAGTGGTTTACCCACTGAAGGTAAACTTTTTACACGTTCATAAAATCTCATATATATTAACTATAAAAAGAAGACATATTCGTAAATAACCATGTACGATGTTAATCAGAATAACTGGGCCATGTGATTATTTAAATTCTCTAAAAGTGGTACGTCTCTTTTATACCAACTTAAGAAAATCAAGATAACTTTTTTCACCTAAATCTTTTATTAATTACAATAACAATATGAAGGAAGAACAAAATATAAGATGTTATAATAATATAAGCATTTATATTAGTTCTATATAACAAAAGCGGAAAAGGGGTGCATTAGGAATGGGGATAATAATACGACACAATCTAAAAACTTAGATAAATAAGTGATACTAATACTTGTTTGAAGTCTTACGAAGTTAAATTTGGCATGATATGGTGGCAATCGAAGGAACCACAAACCTTTCATCTTGGCCATCTCATCGACATATTTTTTGTACACACTTTAATGTTGTTTTATGCTTTACACTTTAAATTCTTACCAATTGTTACATTTATTCAAAATAATTACGCAAATAATAAAAAAAAAAATAAAAAATATTGTAACAGTCAGTCTACAGGATATGTCGAAATTAATTTATATACATTTTTTAATCAGTAAAATCTTGGAAGCCAAATTGATGCAAATAACGATACTTGTATATGGACGTCAAAAAGATGTATATAATAAAAGTATGTTTACGTAGCTATTATGATGCTAATACTTCATTTGGCTCTAAGTTTATTTCATACATGCAAAGAAATAATAAAACCTTTTTTAACAGTGTTACCACATTTCGGATGCCAGCAGGATTATAAATGAAGGAAACATGTATATCAGATATATTTGACACCAGCGCTAAAACGGCAAAATACTGAACTAAGTTTGTATATTTCATTTTCATATTAATAACAATTTGGAGTCCACTGATCCTTTAAATAATCTAATATAACTCAGCACTGAATGGAATAAAACGGATAATAAAAGAATAGGTCAATGTACAGATCGCACGGATTAGACTAAAAGACAAATTACTAGGAGAAAACAAAGTGACGTCCATATACGGACGCCACTTTAAAAAGAGATGCTAGAACAAACTTTTCACTGGGTTTACCAAAAACAAAACCTTATAAGTAACAAGATAATCTACCTAACGTTATACTTAAGGAATATAGAGAATGGAGTCACCTCAGAAGCAACAGTATCGCAAACGTTTGGCTACTTAACTTGCTAAAGGCAGGAAGACTTCAAACCCCTTTCATACATTCGAACGTGGTTTTTATACTTTATTTCTCCCTTTAAGCTAATGCATTCGACAAAGAACGATTGAATGTCTGCCCCACTCTACTTTCGCGTAATGCAGTACCACGGCAAACAGCCTTAATGCGCAACATCTGGCTTGCGGAACGTCCCCAATGTTCGAGCTAAACAAATTAAACCAGTCAAACAAAATTCGTGGAAATAGAAAGCTATTGATATTTCCTCGAAAACGCCACAAAACATTTAAGGAAAGAACAAAAAAATATCAGACTTAGAGGCGTCGGGTTTTAGTACTGAAAAAAGAGGAAAGTCTCTATCACCTATGCTGTCACAATTTACAAATATTCAAGACACTAGTATCTTGGAAATACTTCCCTATAATATATTATACACATATATTTTTTTTTATTACATATTTTTTTCACTTTATTACTTCTAGTACTATATTTCCCATGTCTTCTAATACAACAAGCAATCGTAGTTAAAAGGCAATACTAAGAATAAAACTTATATTAAAATTACTTCTTTACTAATGTTTATATTCTAAATCTACCTTTAGAAGCACGATGTTTTCGTTATTTAATCTAATAATTAACAAAATTTACTTCGACAAATGTGTTAAAAACGTTAAAATGATTGAATCACATATTCAAATAGGTATATTTCTATTAAAAAATTGTTTTTCGAACACGTATGAGTATGATGGTGAAAATTAAAAGTAAAAAATTAATGGTCAAAGTTCAGTTGAGTGCGTCCACAATTTCCGGTGAAGTGGGAACTAATATCGTGGGAATTTGTTTCCGTGTCATTGGCGATTCTGATGCTATTTTCGATTCGCCATACTAACAAGGGTCGCCAGTCAATTAACGTGTGAAAAATAGAGTGGCGTCTGTATGAAATATCATTGGACAAGATTTATTTTTTACGAACTAACGTTCCATTAGATGAATTTTATTGGGCTTAAGATTATTTTATTAATTGTAATAATAAAAAATAATATTTAGTAGATAAATGAATGTTTATTATAAACATTGCATAAAGTTGTAATACGAATATGTAGAATTATTTCTTTTAAATAATAAACATTTCAAATCATGAAGCCTGAAATAGGTAAATCGTAATAAATAAATAAATTGAGAAAAAAATATTGATAAATTAGTAAATATGGCAATAATAATATTATCAATTATGTATAGGCCTGTGGGGGTAGATCCTAAAGCATTTACTACAAAACTAAAGAACAATTTACACCCATACCACAGATTACCCAGATGCGAAAGTTGACAAAAACATCAAAATTAAGAGAGAGAGATAAATGGCCATACCCATTTAAAGGTCCTTGTAGCAACTTGTTTCCACTCGCGCAGTTCCGAAGGCAAAAGTTATTTCATTATGCGAAGTGAACGATGCTCCTAGGTTTTCTGATGTTATGTGACATTGGACTGTAAGTCAAATGAAAATGTACACACTATTTGTAGTTACTATAGACGTTACATACAAATAACGCATAATTAAAATCCGCTAAATATAAAATAATACAAAATAATTTAAAGGTTTATAGTTTAAATTTATTAATGACAATCAATGACACTTTAAAATCGCGTAAAATTTTAATTTTTTATGTGACAACCTTGCTTCGGATGCTGTAAGTGAGATGACATTTCTGTGACATTCAGGACAATCAGGACCGGTCTCCGAGCAATTACTAATAGAGGGAGCGTGAAAACGAGTTTGTAGGCGATTGTTGTGTTAGCAACATCTGTGGAGGAAGTGAGGAAGCGGGCACAAGGGGAAAGGTAAACATCCTTCTTGTTCAGTGGCGTATCATTTATCTATAAAAACACACATTGTCCAAACGTTTTAATTGTAAAAAAAAAACTAAAAAAATTTGCTAATTTTACTATTTTTAAAATGAATACCGTCTTATATGTGTTTAATGCAGGACATGAAACAAAATCACTGTAAAGGTCTAATTTTTTCAATTGAAGAATAAAACCTTAAAATCAATTTTATTATAAATAAATACAGGAGCGACTTACAGGAACATCTTCAGGCCTGTAATACAATAATATTTAATTATTATAATAGGTTGGTCAATTACGAATAACATTATATAATATAAACCACAAAAATGGATCCATATTGTAGCGTTACAGCATTATAAAATTAAAGCTGTGAAAATAAAAGAGCAGTGCAAACGTAACTAACAATAAGAAAACTGAGTACGGAATCTACAAGAGAAGAGGTGAGAATGAGCAATTACGAATGTATTTAAATTGCTCGGGATAACAAATAAAGCTGATAATGTAGTGGTATAGTCCCCGTCAAAGAAGGTCTGGATAAGTAAAGGAGGACGGCGTTTTCTCTGTAAGTCTGGAGAATTTAAGGATGGAGGGAAGACGAATCTTGCTGGCTCAGGTGTAGATGGCTAGAAAAAGGAGCATGTAGATGAAAGCTCCAGTAAATATCGTCACTTTCGTCTAGTTTTTTATTCTCACTCACCGTTTCGGCTTTATTTTCGAAATTCATTTTTAAAAGGAAATAAAAGTAATCATTTATACAAGCATATAATAAAACAACATGAATTCATTATATTTAATAAGCTAATAAACGTTTGTTTCACTGAAAAAAACATATATGTGAATATAAAAAATATATAAATAGATAAGATTAATATCAAAATTAATTTGAAGATATAACAGATAATAAAATGAAATAAATTAATACAAGTACAAATAGACAGTTAATAACATACCTTCTAAAAGTAACACATTTTAAGTAGATGAAAGTTTAAAGAGTTTATTCCTGAACATAACTAATCTAACGTTTTCCCCTTTTTAATATTATGAGGGTTTTTGTAGTTGAAATGAAAATTATAATTTATTTTGGTCCTAATAAAAATTTACACATAGGTTATCAAAGAGTAAATAAAATACATAATAGAACTTCATAATCTTAAATCGTTATCAAAAATTATTAATGGTAAAACTTCAAATAATAATTAGATTCTTAAACAAATTTCTAGTTTTTGTTTTGCAAAAGACTTTTTTGCCTTCTTCGGTTGCCTCTGTCACTTTTCTTTTAGTAGTTTCGAGGAGAATTTTCCTATGGAAACCAGTAGAACCATCAATTGGTTAGTAAAACTTTGATATTTTGGGTCTGGTTAGTCTTGTTAAACTTTCTTCTTAGGAAGCTGTAACCTTATGGAGAATAAAAATTTAATGTTAGATCAGAAGCTCTTAATTGAGAATTATATTTGCAAAGGCCGTTTTAATAATATTTTCAAAAGTTATTGGAATCGTTGTTAACAGAAACCTGGAAAAAAATATATCATTTTATTCCTAAAATATAAGATATCACACAATGCACATTCATATATCATTGTGCTAGAAAAATACTAGGTAGGTACTGAGACAATTTAAAAAAATTATTTCGAGAAACTCAACTTTTAATGTCATCATTCTACTTAACTTTTTTATTGTTAAATTATTAATAATGTCATTTTGTGTAGTTCGTTGTGATTTGTATAATATATATTATAAAAACCTATCGTCAATGTTATTGTGCCAAGTTTTTTTAATAATTATGTCCTTGTTATAGTAAAAACACATTTAAACACGTTTTTAAAGTTTTCTGGATTTCTGCTTTAAATTACCGTACAAATGAACTGACTAATTGTGTGTTTAAGTAAAGGTATATCTCTTTTTTGTTATAACAGTCTTTGTATATTGTTCTAACTTTTTAGATAATCAGAGAAAACAGTAAGACATCTTAATATATCCTATTTCACCAACAAAAATGTAGAATATAAAATCTCACATCAAACGAAAAAAGTCATTTGAGGATGTCCTAAGAGGTTTTAACTTAAAAACTAAATAAAATGTACATTGCAACTGTGTTTAAATAAATGAATGTTTTTATACCTGACTATAGCACCAGACAAACATTTTTTTAGATCATAATGATCTGTCAAAATCCACATTATTTAAGTTATTCTAGTATTGTTTTAGCATAACGATGTAAACTCCAATAATAAATATTCACATTTTTTTGGGACGTTTTTAAGGAAATTAAAAAAAAACCATGAATAATGTGATATTCTTGTTTAGTTTTGTACTATATAATATAGTTCATTAGGTAGTGATTTAGAAGCAAATTATGTTCTATTTATAGAATAAAAAATCACTCATAATATCTAAATATTTATACCTATTTATATTTTAGACAGGAAGACTATTTAATTTTTATGTTTTTGGCTCTGAATAGTTTTCTTAAGAATTTTTAAAACTTTCCTTAGCTCTTTTGGGATATTCTTAGAAGTTGATTTTGTTTAAACCTAAAACAAATTAAGTACAAAAAATGAAAATTTAAACAATACACAAAATTAGTCTTTTAGATTAGTTAAAAAAAAGTGTCAACAAAAAAATGGCTATGCCTTTTTCCTTAAACATTCTTTTTGAAAGAAACTTAAGTTTCTCTACTTACTTGCTGTTTTAGTATTTTAGTAGCAGACGAATATAGTGTAGAAGTAGTGACAGGATTGATTATTATACTTCTTTCGTCGAAATTGCATTTTTCTTTAATATTTTCCTCCCCCTGAGATCTATAATAAAAATGTTCATTAGCATAAAAAGGTATTCAGGTGGTCACTTGTTGAATTCTTAAATTTTGGAACCATGTATTTCTTTCTCATATCAAGAAAAGGAAACCTAAAAAAAATAACAATAAACTTTATAAAGATGTGATATTAAAATAATAATAAGTAATTAACCTCTCTGTTAAACCTTTACTATAATCATTATGATACAGATGAAGACGAACTTAGCTGGGATTTATTCCCTCTTAATTTTACTTTTTCGAAAATAAGAAAGTTCAATTGCAAATTAAAGGTGATTGCCTAATGCACCGCCTCTGGTAATTAAGTTGTATTTGTACTTACCTATGATATAATCTTGAAGAAGCATTTTCAACAGGTCTTTTACACATAAAGCATGTTTCCACAATATTATTACAGATAATAAATCTTCAATATACATTTAAAACCCTTACAAGGCTATAAATAATTATATTTTTCGTAAAATACAAATCAATAATTGACATGTGTCAGAAAGTGTCAGAACGAGGTCACAACCTCACTGTCAAACTTGGCAACGCTGATTAAATAAGCCAATTACAGAAGAGGTATTTCCCCCCTCGGGGGGAGTAGATGTTGCTAACAAAATTTAGCGCGGGGAAGGGGGGAAGACTCCCTCTAGTAGTAATTGCTCGGAGGGACCGGTCGTGACGCTTTGCGGGTGGTGCATTTTTGGACAAAAATATTGTGTATTTGTATCTGGTCTTCTGTAGATAAATCATGAGTGAAACGAATAATATACGTCGTAGTAGTATCTAGGGCACGCATAAAATGTCTTCTAATTCATAGCTGTAAATGTATGAACACTTTTCTACTGCAACTTTCGTTTTAGGTATCAGTAATATGTTTATTGATTTGAAAGTTTATGATATCAAATTATTATTTGGAAGTATAAAAACACCAATCGAATGTTTTTATCGGCACATTTATCAGTTGGAATATTTATTTTCTGAAATTACTTACCTTATTCCACACTTGGAAATAATTCGTATAATTTGTTTAATACAGTTTGAGGATTTAAATACTCTACTTTTTAAAGTTATTTATTCGTCTTCGAATATTTTACCTAATAAAATTCAGCAACAAATATTTCAGAAATCAGCCAAAAAAAAAGGTATGTAATTTAAGTAATATCATGAGTACTTTAGATCTGATTCTTTATTAATTAATTAATTCATGAAGAATTTGATAGATACAAAACTAAAAACAAATTTAATGAATATTCATGAATAAATGTTCTGTTTTGCATTTTCATCCAATTATACTTTAATGTTCAGAAGTACCAACCTACCATACTATTTGTTCAATATTTGTTTTATTAGATTTTTGGCTACAGGCGATGGAATTGTAATTTCCTGCTAATAGGCTGTGTACAATAAATATTTAAACGTCAATTATCAAGAAAAGTTGTATTAATATACTTGTTAGTGATGGGTTCATATTGTATCCCAACAATGAATTGCTGGGATATTGCTGGCTTTTTGCTGTAATTAAAGGAAAAATTAATTAAAAAATTAAAGCCTACTTTTGTCCTTTTGATAGTAGCCTAGCATTATGTTGGTTGATGATGGCTATATAAAGGTTAAGTAACCGGATTGGGAAAGAGCGAGGTAAAAGTCAAAAGAATTTTAACTGTTGCAGACCCAACCCCCAAACAGTCCAGGAGGGTTCCATCCCGCGTTCATAGATTGAGACACCGATGATCAGTTGCTATATATACTCAACGAAAGAACATAAGGCCAGTTTTGGATTGCTGGTATTCACTATTCATTGTAATTTCTTACTCCTAGATGTTGTTAATTTAGAATATTTTATGAATATACATTTTGTAGAAGACATTTTATCTCTATTATTTATATTATATAGCTGAATTAAAGAAAATGTATACAATATTCTAAGTATATTGGAATACTCTCCGTTTTATATTTATACTTCAACTTTTTTAAAAATTGTTTGAATAAAAAAATAAAGTATTTGAAAGAAAAAAAAAATAATTTTTAAATTTACGCCTTAAAAACATTTTTATATGCTATTAGTATATGCGAACAATTTTTTGCTGTCTTTGAAAGTTGCAAATCTTGTTTTGTAATAGAAACCTAAATTTAAATAAATAAATAAACAATTCATTTTTTATTAAATTCATCGACGCTCTTGTTTCTCTCTTCTCGTCACCTCATTATAGAAAAAAACTCTCTTAATGAAAGCTGAAGTAAATATCAAAATGTATTCTTTAATTATTATTAACAAAAATAACAAACAATTTTGCCGATATTGACATCTGTGACCTGTGACATATGTCACTAGTTACATCTGACATCTAAGATTTTGTCCAGTAAACGCATGCTCTTTTATTTAGCGCTGTATCCATCGCTTGCAGCAAACCGTTCGTAAATTAAGCGAAGGAAAGACGATCGTTCTTTTTTTTCAGCGACGAGTTCACCAATGAGCCAACGCACCGATCGACTTTGATATGTGATGGATGAATGGAGGGGATAGTTAATCAATTTGTTTGAACGTGTGAACAAGTTTATTTAGATAAAAGTTAAAGTACAATATAAAATTTTAAAAATAAAACAGATGCAGAAGAGATAAATTACTGTTAATTTAAAATAAAACCGGTTTAATTTTTAAAGCGATGTCAAAAATTGAATTTTTAATTTGAAAAATGTCGTTCGTTCTTATTTTTAGCGCAAATACCTTCCAACAGAAATTAATCAGTGACGTCATGTCATCAATCACTGATGGAACAATTGTTGAATAAAAAAACACACCTAAATTATTAATAAAATTGTTTTCATCATAAGTACATTCTTGTTGAGTTCGGAAGGTGGACTTCATTTACTTTTTTCCCTACATAACTAACTTCAGTCCATACTAAATCATTGTAATTCAGTGCTGTTCAAAAAGGCACTATCGAATTGTACCTGGCACATGTCCTTTATTCAGCAGTCAGTATTAATATGGTAAAAGGCCGGAATTTTTCCGTTAACTTCCCATCAATAGACCATTAATTGTAAATATATTTATTTCAACACTTTAAAGGGAAAATGAAGGTCTTTTAACTGGATTTGATGACTAAGCCCACTTAACAAATTTTTAAAACTTTTACGTTATAATTCGTTGCTTTAAATAACTTTTTAACTAATATAAAATTTTGAAAATATTAATACAAATCATATCCTTTTTCTTTTACAATGTTTATAAATAAAACTCCTATCGACAACTTTTTTAACATACTCGTGCTGCTACTATACGAGTACATTAAACCATTAATTACCTAAACCAACTCTGGCATCCAAAACGCATTTTTAGAAGAGTCATTTTAAGTAAGACTTAAAATAATTAAAATTGGCAACACCTGTCCATACCCATTTAAAGTCCAAGGTCATTGAAATCTCATTTCAAAATCCTTTGATCTTATGCCGGGTTTCGCATCTATTGTGGTGAATCTGTGCCCACGCCACATTCAAAAAGTGCAAATGTTACTTATTGGAGAAGAAAGCTTACTTTTAGGTATTTCTAGATGACTTACGAATATTTTTGCAAATTTTTTTCACGGTCTATTATCAGAAAAAGTTAACCGATCCACAGATGGTTAATGGGTGTATACATTTACATGATCTCAAAGCGAGCAGTAAATATAAGTGTGGAAGATGTTAATAAAGGGTGAACCAGCAGTACGGGCTGATTCTAATTATGAACCACACTTAAACGTCAAGTTTGGTGTGGTATTTCATGTAACGTTTCTAACATTCAGTGGTTAGCAAATCAACAATGGATACGTACATCATTGAGCAACTCGTTAAGATGGTTGAAGCTTTTATGAAAATGTGCGTTCAAATAAAAATACATATCGTGCAAATTTTTTTGGTCAGCATAATCGATCAAATGTGCGTACAATTGGAAAAATTGTACTCAAATTTAAGAAAACCGGGTCTGTAGGAGATGTGAAAACACCTGTGCGTGTCAATGGACAAAAAAGTGAAAAATAAAAATAAATTAAACTAAATCAGTGCATATTAATTTTACTCTTCGACCAAATAAACAAAAACAAATAAGAATAAACAATGACGTTAGATGAACTTAGATGTAAGACTTAAATGGAAAGAGCACATAAAGAAAGCGTAAAGAACTTAAACTCAAATTTAAAAAAATGTATTGGTTCCTAGGAAGAAAATACAAATTGTCAGTATACAACAAACTGCTGATTTATAAACAAATCCTAAAACCAATCTGGATTTATAGCATACAGCTATGGGGATGTGCAAAAAATGAGGGTCGACTCCACTGCCACGTCAACTAAGAAGCGCTGCAATTACTGGACAACTCTTCACTCAACAGAAGGCTCAAAAGGAAAAAGCCATTTGAGCTAGTGCAGTGAACGTTAATGTTAGTGCTAGTGTAAAACAGAGTAATAAATCGTCACGCCAATTTGTGATGCTTTTTTATAGAAACAATTAAGACAGACTAATGGGGACTTTTTAGATTATAGATTATTGAAGTAATTAGTTTATAAGATTTTTATATTAAAATTGTAGGTTAGGCAATAATGACCACTAACAATGCTCTAACAAAAAAAATAATTTAATGTTTTTTAGTTTAATTCTCACCAGAGTTTAACATTAGTATTCATAAGTAAATTTATCGAAGCCGATTTAATAACAAATATTTATTACATAGAATTAACTGTAACTATTTTATATTTAAAACATATGGCTTTTCTTACGAATAAGACACGTACTTACGCGGGTTTCGGATTAAACATTTTATGAGTATTTCCAGGTAAGTACCCGAAAGTTTGGCCTGTTCTTTGGGGAAATATCAACTGGTTAAATGAAATAAAAAATAATGTACAACTTTTTAATTAAATAATAATGGAGAATCTTTTGTATAATTGAGAGCAGAATTAAACTTCTTCATTAATGGAGTCCAATGTGGCTATTATAAACCTGATAATAATTTTATATTACACTTCACACAGAAAATATGATCTATTAAAGTTGAAGCTGGTAGCCATGTGTGAGTTATAAGTTCAAAAAGGTAAATCAAACGAGGGTGGTCCTTAGGATCTCACAAGAGTATTTTATTACGACCGGTTTCGAGGATCAAATCCTCATCATCAGGTAAGGTCCGTAATTACTTATCTATTTAAGACTAAGCTAATAGAATTATCCCAGGGTCGGTGTAAAAACAAGTATGCGAGTATTTTTTAAAATACATAAAAAATATAAAAAAAAAACAATAGTTGCAACAAAAAGTTGATGTCAAAACACATAAACAAAAGTAGGTCTAAAACTATTAATTCAAATTATTAAAATATTTCACGAACGGACGAACAATTAAGACAAACAAATTTAAAAAACTTTTTAAAAAACCCTACAAGCATTAAAAAAAAAAAGGTGTTTTTACACCGACCCTGGGATAATTCTATTAGCTTAGTCTTAAATAGATGAGTAATTACGGACCTTACCTGATGATGAGGATTTGATCCTCGAAACCGGTCGTAATAAAATACTCTTGTGAGATCCTAAGGACCATCCTCGTTTGATTTACCTTTTTGAATATGATCTATGTATAATAAGAGGGTTATTTAGCTCAAATAAAATATTTTCTAACATAAAAATTTAAAATTTCCACTAAATTTACAATATACATACAATGTCAACACTTGCAAAGAATTAATTAAACTGCAATATTTGTAACAAATTAATTACCTATCCTATAATGTTATTTTAATTTAAATCTGACGATTAGGGCAATTTTACCTAATTTCTCTGGAAGAGGCTTATTGGAACTAGTTGTCAATGACTAATTTGCATAATTTTGTTAATCCGAAACCCGCGTAAGTATAGCGAACAGACTGTATATTCTATTCAAGCAATTAATAAAAATGTAACATGTCGATTGTACCCTCTTACTATTTGTTATGACCCCTAAAGAGCCAAACCCTTATACCTGGAATCGGGTACCCTTTCTTTAACTGCGGTGTGGTATCCTATTTTTAATTAATAGTAGCTACTTTGTTCTAAGCCGCGTTATATTAACCTTCAATTAGCAAATAAATTAAATAATTATTGATCATTGACAGGTTATTAATAATTGACAAGTAATTAATGATTAATAGGTCATTAATTATAGATAAGGTAATTAATGATTGACAGGTAATTAAAATAATTAATGACCTTTAGCGGCACCCCTTTGTAGGCATCATCAAACAAAAATTTGGTTCCCAGGGTCAAATGTCTCTATAGCTACTTAAGGAAATTCTTCACGATCTTTAATTAAAAAAAATAACAATATTAAACAATTAATATTATACATACTAAAATGAGTTAAACTTTTCTAGTCAAGTCTGATTTAAAATAAACGTGAATGACATATAATATGTAAACTGTTATGACATGTTTTTTACCTATAGTGTCATCTGAAATTGACTTCGCAAATATTTCTAATCGAGTTTTTGTTGTAGACTAGGTTTGGAGTTTTCGTTTGTTGGAAAAATCAATGTCTTTCTTTTGCTTTATTTCTCCTAACAGATATCCCAGGCTGACGTCATTATGACATCTTATTTTCGTCATACAGGACATTTATCCTCTGAAAACAAACGTTATAATGACGGTAAAATGACGTGAATATGTCACAGCCCAAATGGCGTCATATTTAAACGCCCTTTTCACGTCTAAATATGACGTGTTTATGACGTTTTTATAACGTTGTTTTAATGTCACCTTTGTCGTTATTTGAGACGTCACCATGACGTTACATTCGATATTGTTACTCCTTGGTAACTTTTCTATAGGAACTGTGGGTCACTTAGGACCGATTCCACCGTTGTGTTAAACTAAGTTTAAATTTACATTTTTACATTTACAATGTCATTTTAATCTCCGTTTAACACAACGGTGGAATAGGCCCTTAATGAAACAAAATTAGAAAATGAAATAATTTTAATTAAAAATAAAAAACAGTTTAAATACATGAAATGTTATTGGCAAAAAACATTAATTTATATAAATCCAACTGCTCCAAATGTGGCCAACTTGTTCGTTATTATTTTGGTTTGGCACAATGATTTTTCTATGAGTGCCTTTATTTTATACTATTTCACGAACCTCGGAACATTTTAGGAAACATTCTATAAATGTAAAAGATATAAAATCATTAAAGAATAAGGATAATTTAGATATAAAAATACCTTATGCTGGATTGATACTGATATAACTTTTTTCACTGACCTCTTAACTTTTAACAACAATCCTGAATGCTAACACGGGCCACAATCCACGATGCACACACTCAGGGGCGGTTTCTCCATTGGTTCATTTGTGCAGTGAACACCCAGTTCAATTTCATAAAGACACATTATTTTAAAACTACATAAATAACATAAAAATATAAATTTAATTTTAATATTTTTATTTTCATACGTGTTAATCTATATTTTTTGGTACATCATTGCTTTCTGGCTGATCGCGTCTCTGTGGCACAATATATCTAAGTAAACCTTGTCTGTGGCGCATTATGATGAGTGAGCCTAACACGAGTGAGACGATTTGACGAATACATATAGCTAAAAAGAGATGAAAACACGCCAACAGATCCTTCAAACTGTCAAAGAACAAATTAATTGGCGCGCCGCTCACAAACAAGTTTGCCAAACCAGTGTTGCCAGTCTAGTACAATTCACAATTGTACTAGATGTAGTACATTCTGCATGCATCAGTGTTCACGTGTAAAATATATGTATATATTGTGTTCCTTGTTTGGGTTCGTTATCAATAAAGATCCCCTTTTTTCCTCTTCAATGAATTTAGATGTCACTGCAAATAGAATTCGAAAAATCTGGTACATTTAAGGAATCTGGTACATTTTTTAGACAAATCTGGTACATAACAAAAACATTCTGGCAACTATGTACCAAATCAAAGTACAAACTGTCAATGTCAATACTGTCATTCCATCTATTTTAATAAAATTAAGATTATTTTATTTGTGATTGTTTAAAAAATGTGTTTAATTGAGAACTGCAACTTTAATAAATTGGAAGGATGTGTGTTAATGTAATTATTGTTCAAGAAAAACTTTTAAGGCAAGGTAAATAAATAAAATATTTTAAGGTTATATTTTGTTTATTTACTTTATAATAAAGCAGTAATAAAGTTTTACGACTATAATTTGTTTTATATTTTGTTTCAGTATCTAGACCATCCAAAGACAATTTCAAAATGGTCTATTTTGTACACAATTGTAAATACTATGAAGTAAGAAGTAAACAAAAAATCTGTAAATTTTTTCCCACAAAATCTGCTAAAAGGAAAAATTTAATTATTCTGATGAGGTAACTATTTGACATCATTATGGAAATGTACAATAAAAATTTGATTAAGATAAAGAGACAAATGGTTTTCACTTTAAAAGTCTAAATCAGAAGAATGGATCAGCCAATTAATTTAATATACTCGATGAGAAATTTTACCTAAGAAATGGTATGTACATTTAAATAGTTTACCTATATAAAGTTATGTTTACAATTATCAATTGTGTTACCCTCTAACCAAGGTCGTTTGTTACATACAAACTAGAAATATTTTATTTTAATGATATTTTTTTATTGTTTTGTTTGTATAATTTAGTATTTTCAAAAATATTAAATGTTATGGTAATTAGAATCACTACAGGTATTAAATAAAGATAAGGGTATTGGTAAAGTAGTTTACAGTTGGTACTAAAGAATGTCTCAAAAAAAGTCTCGAAATAAGTATCAAACATAAATTGTGATTTTAATTAGGCATTTAACAAGTCACATCCCACATCTACATGCTCTGGCTAATCAATCCTATAAGTACATATCAAAACATTAATATACTATCTATAATTAAACAATAATTTAAAAATACAGATGAAGCCGATTTACCTATTTAAACAAAATTGTTATTATTCTATTATTTATTAAAACACATTATTTTTTAGTAAACTTGGACATGCAAAAGCAGCCATGAGGGTAGGACATTAGTGAAAGCAAGAATACTTTGGAATGTTCTGTGAAATACACTTAGAAAGTGTCATATGGAGAATTAAGTGTGATAACATTTTACGATATGCATCTCACTAGTTTAGTTCATAGATTTCTGTGTTCAATTATGTGCTGCTATTTCAAACTTTTAGTATCCTTTGATAAAAGAAGTTGAATATTATTGTTGACCTTTTTAAATTGTTTATTTTACCTCATACATTTTTTTCTACTCTTCATACAGTATTCTGTGAAGAGTATTATAGGTTTATTTTGTCTGTCTGTCCGATGTCAGGTTTTTTGTCTACACGATAAGTCAAAAACGAGAAATGAAATCAACTTGAAAATTTTAAGCAAAAATTCAGCTCTATAAGAGGACAAAGCTTATTGATTTTTAACAAATCTGATTAAAAATAGGGGTTAAGATGGGTTGAAATTAAAAAATCCTAAATTAAAAATGAAAAGCGATATCAACATGAAATTTTTAGTAAAAATTAAGCTTTATAAGAAGATAAAGAATATTGATACTGAAAAAAATATGAATATATGGGGGGGTTAAAATATAAAAAAAAACTGAAAAATGATATAAACTTGAAATGTTTAGCAAACATCAATCTCTAAAAGCAGATGAGGCCTATTGATTGTGAAAACAATCTGGTTGAAAATGGGGGTTAAGGGGGTCTGTTAAAGTACGAAGAGTATCCTCTAGAATGCCAGGCATTATATATCTTTATTCTAGTTTGTGTCTGTGTAATTTGTATTGTGATGGGACCGGATGGGACTGATCTTATTAAATAAACATTTAAAACATTTTAGTTCTTATTTTATTTGCCAATAAAAGGTTATTAAAAAATATATTTTTTATTTGACATCTGTGACAAATTGTGAAAATGATTAAACTTACAATAAAAACTAAAAAATGGTAGGTAAAGTTTCATATAAAATTTTTTACACAAAAATCAATGTAAAGTTTCTACATTACCTGATATATATTTAAAAATAATCTCAAATTGTGAGGAAAAGTCAGTTTACTAACTAATAATGTTTAGATTGTTTTCAACGTATTAAAAAAAAACAAATATTACACTAACTAAAATATTCATTTATTAATAGTTGTAATGCTTGAAAACAGTATGATGTTG
Organism: Psylliodes chrysocephalus; assembly: GCA_927349885.1. NCBI lineage: Eukaryota > Metazoa > Arthropoda > Insecta > Coleoptera > Chrysomelidae > Psylliodes > Psylliodes chrysocephalus. The sequence continues at coordinate 18,794,621 of OV651817.1, forward strand.
ATAATAATAATTACACTTAATACAAACTCAGATAATAAAAAAACAGTGATATTGACTCTTGTACAAGGTTTTGATCCGAACTTACAAATGATAAAATTATTGGAAAAAGTGAACACCCATTTCAAATTACCACGAGCCGCCACTGCACACACTATTACACATGGCCGATACAACAATCTGCGATACCGTTCTCGTGCTTGCTCGAACACACACGAGCCATACTCCACAGACCGATAAACACATACAGACGCAGTCATGTATCACGTGGTGTCATACAATCTTTATGCATTTAAGCGCCAGATTTAAATGTTAATAGACCTAAGAGTTTTAAAAAATAATTGTTTAGGCCATATTATTTTACATAAATAAAATGTATTGAAATCACGTTTAATATAAACCTTAATTAAATAGTGACAATAAATTAACGTCACAGTGACGTAGAATTTGTGACGTGAAAAAGACGTTAAAGAAGTGACGTCATAATCACCTCACTTTTTGGTAACATGACGTCGATTATCAAGAATTACCAAAAAATGTCGTCAAAATGTCGTCAGTCTGCTGCCTGGGATATTATACCTATATTACACAAATAACCTCACCTCATATATCAAATTGACTAAAAACTTAATCTTCTGGGCTTAAAATTTTACTAAATATGTTCAAATATTTAATTTAAATATAATATAACTAAATAAATCTGCTAATGTATTTCCTACAATAAGGAAAATGCGGCTAGACAACTGGTTTCTGAAAATTTGAAGGAAGGGAGGACTATTAAAATTATTTAACGACCAAATAGTAGTTGATTAAAAAACAAATTTTTAATAAATATTGTAGATAAAGCTCGATTTTTTTGTGAAGAGCACACTTCGTCATAATGTACAGAAACCAATTTGAGTTTGTAGACGTAGTCAGACAGATTTAAACGTGATCGAACCGCCTGCCGCTCATCACCGCTCATACAAGTTGAATTCAGTAGCGTAGTGTTACTTATTTGTACTTGTTGCATTTATTTAGCTATTTTGAGTTTCTTGAGTTTTGTATTTCGATTTTTGAGTTTTCTGAGTTTTTGTTCTTCGATTTGTGTGTATATAAACTTTAATTTGTTATATTTTTTGAATTCCTAATTAATTTTGTGTATATTTTGGTAAGTACATTTACAAAACTATAAATATTATTCTCAGAAGAAACCGAACATCCTGAAATATTTTAAATGACTAGAATTTTTGTAAACCATATTTTTCTTATCTTAAGAGCTATTGCTGCGGTAATGAGATAAAATTCGTATGTTTTATATATTTTATCACCAAGTTCTTAATAGTTAAGGTATTGTACGTGATATTTTTTTTTTGTTGCTATATAGTAACAAACTACATTTTTTTAGTATGAAATCAACAAAAAAATATTACAACGCAGAAAAAAAAATAAAAAAATGTCTGAGTATGATCACTGTTTTAAGGATTCGGTGAACATGTCATTATTTCTTGATGAAAAAACTGAAACTAAAATTAAACACTCAGATAAAACAAAAAAACATATTTTTTCAATACAAATTGTAAAGGAAAGATTTCTCTAGAAAATTCTTAAAAGAAAATTCTAATCGAATAAAAAATGAAAGCAGAATCTGTCACTGTTTTAAGGATTCGGTGAACATGTTATTTCCTGATGAAAAAACTGAAACTAAAATTAAACACTCAGATAAAACAAAAAAACATATTTTTTCAATACAAATTGTAAAGGAAAGATTTCTCTAGAAAATTCTTAAAAGAAAATTCTAATCGAATAAAAAATGAAAGCAGAAACTCTAAAATAGTGATCATACTCTGAAAAATTTTCTGCGTTGTGGTAATACTTTTTTTGTTGATTTCATACTACAGAACTGTAGTTTAAGTTACTATATAGCAACAAAAAAATATCACGTAAATACCTTAAATATTAAGAACTTGGTGATAAAATTTATAAAACCTACGAATTTGATCTTATTACCAAAGCAATAGCTCTTTAATTTGTTTTACTATTTCAAAAATTTTCCTTGGCTAGAGGTTCAGTTTGCTCTTGATAAATAGAAAAATAAGTTTAATATTATTTAAAACAAATTTCCTACAAATATCTATATTTTTAGCTAGTTCAAAATGGAACAGAAAAAATTATTAGGCAAAAAGGGCCAAATTCTTCAAAGTCAAACGAAAGAAATAATGTCACGCCTCATAAATTTTATGAAAAACGAGGACAAAATACCATTACACAAATAAAGAGAGAAAATTTTAGCTGCTACAGGGATTTATAGAAGCAGTTATTCTAGAATTAAGAAGATGGCTGGTGAATTAGAAAGTGGAGTTAGTACTTCATTTTCACAAAGAGGATATAAAAAAAAAGTACAGTTGTTGAATCTATAAGGCCTGAAGAGTTAGAAAAACTCAGAGGTATAATCCATGATTTTCATATTATTGAGAAAAGACTACCAACTCTAAATTTTAAGTTACTATTTTGATTATAATGGCAATGTATTTAATATAAATATTATTTTAGGTATATTACAAAAAATGAAGGATTGTTGTTTTGAATACCGGGGCAGCATCTCATCACTTAGGAAAATATTATTAAACATGGGTTTTAAGTAAGTATAAATAACGTTATCTAAAAAAATCAAAATAAAATGATACCAAAATAATTAATTTCTTATAGTCAATTTTTGTACGTATAAAATTAAAATGTTTATTTTTTCAGGTGGAAAAAAAAATGAAGACAACAGATCTGTTCTGTTGGAATCCTACAACATTACGAATAAGATGACAAATTATTTAAAATCCTTAATACATGATCGGCAAGAGGGCAGAACTATTTATTATTGTGATGAGACCTATTTACATAGTAGTCATACACATTCGAAAGGATGAACCGATGGCAAAGGCAAATTCAAAACTCCAATGAGCAAGGGGAAAAGGCTTATAATGTGGCACGTAGGGAATAAGAATAATTTTGTAGAAAATGGACTGTTGATATTTACTTCAGGTAATAATCTATTTTTTATAGAAAATTATTTATTATTTGCGTCTTTACCTACTTCATTAAAATCCATGATGCTTAACAATCGAAACTTATGATCAGCTTAAATTTAATTGAAACTGTTAAAGTATCTAATTAATAAGTAATTTAAGTACTTAATGTAGTGGTTTATTTTATTATCATCAGTTTAGTTAAAAGATCTTTACCTGTACTTATTCCTTTATTGTTATACAAGGGAACGTTTTTGGTAATAACTTTTTCTTAGGATTATTATAATAATAAGTCTTATCATCTTGAAAAAATATTTCTTCTAAAAACATATTTATTTTTTAAGTGATTTAAAATTCCTAATAATATAATTTTTGCTTAACTAAGCAATTATTTCATTTAAAAGAGTTTTTTTGTAAGTTTAAGTATCATACAAAAATAATTATGAAAAATATACTTGCATTATAGATAATAAATTCTTTTTTACTTTTTTTCAGGGAAAAAGACAGGAGATTATCATGATGAAATAAACTGGAATAATTTTCCCAATGGGTTAAAAGGCAGTTACTACCAAATCTTCCTCCAAGGTCTGTACTTGTAATCGATAATGAAAGTTATCATAATGTTCTGAAAAATCGATTACAATGCAGACCAAAAAAGCAGATTTAATTAACTAGCTCGTTAAAAACAATATACCACATGATGCTAAAGTGACCAAACCAGAACTGTTCACATTAATAAAAGTTCACAGACCTCCACCGAAATTTCTTTTAGACGATTTTCTCGAAGAACATGCACACAAAGTTCTACGATTACCTCCATATCATCCCGAATTAAATTTCACAGAAAAAATATGGGCAACAGTAAAAAATTGAGTGGGTCAACATAACACAACATTCAAGTTGGATAATGTTGAAAAGTTGGCAAGAGAAAAATTCCGAAGTATAACGCCGGAGGAATGGGCAAACATGGTGGACCATTCCGCGAAATATGTGGATGCATATATTTAAAGAGAACACCTTATGGATGAATTTACAGATTCCCTCATATTTAGTGTAAACACGGGGTCGTTCGATGAGTGGGAATCCGATATTTCCGACTTGGAAGATGATGAAGATAAAGATGATGAAAATGTTTAAAATTATACAAATTAAATTAAAATATATGATTTGTTTAAACTTTTAGTTGTTTTATTTATTTGAAGTTCATCAGCAATTTAACTAACGAATAGTTAAAATTTAACATTAACTTATTAATATGTTCGATTTAAAATATTTTATTAATGTACACACGCCACTGCTAAGATATCAGGTACTCCTACCGCAGCACATTTTAGCCCAGCGCCATCAACTTAAGCTCCACAAAGTTATGACGTACTGCGCGAACTGTGGCATAGCTATGACGAAATGTGTTCTTCACAAAAAAATCGAGCTCTACCTAAAAGAATAAAAGTATGTACTTCAGAAACAATAAAAATAAAAATACCGTAAAAGCCTGTAACTTCGGATAATATCCATAGTTTGGAGAAATGGTACGGTTTAATATCGGGAAACTATCAGTTAATTTTAACTTAGACGCAGAATTATGGAGTAATCCGCTTCCAAACTGATTGTTATGCATGTAACATTAAAATCGTATTCAGTACTTATTTGTGGACTGGTAAAGTTGTGTAAAGTTTTCACAATTTCTAAGCTGGGCGCATACTTTAAAGTTTCGTAATTTATTTTATAGTTATATTTGTAGGCCAAAACTGTGATACTGTTATGTGAGCCATTTCATTATTCAGTCGTGCTCTAACCCTACAAGTCCCTTTCTGTCTTATTTGGCCTTTGAGGCTCAACTTGTCTGATTATTATACATGATTAAACCCCTTAAGACCAAACCTATGGGACGACTATGGTGGAGACACTTTCGCAAACATTCCAGGGTCAACGAGATACTATTTCTAGAACGTGATAACGTTTCTGGTACATACTGGCATTTTTGGTGGGGGAGCATTCTAGACCACCAATTTGTATATAAATTGGTGGAGGAGAGCCATCAGAATCAGTTATTATATGGACAGTGAAGATAAATAGTAATTAGTAGATATACAGTGGTGAATATAAATAGTGATCAGTTTAAAGACATTCGAAGTATACATAAATTAAAATAGTATTGTTTAAAATAAATAAGTGTTTAAATAAATTATTAATAAATAAACTGTTGTTTGAAAATAAACAAACATCACAATACATTAAGGTAATTTATTACGTTTGTAATGGTACGTTTCTACGTATTAAAAAAATGTTTAGTTTCTCTAGAGACACTTGAATAAAAAACATTATTTTGTGCCCTAATTTCAGACATTTGATTCCTAACTTTGGACGTTCGAATTATTTTTTTATATTTTTTACAATCCAAAGATGGCTCCTATTAATAAAAAAACAAAGAGTTAATACCAAAGGACAAAGTATTATGGTTACTCCACAGACACAATAAAAGAAGCACTCGTTGAGATTACTAATGCAACGCTGACTTTGAGGGCAGAAGCTAAAATATATCAAGTCTTTATATGATAGATACAAAAGGCTTCATATTTTGAATAACGGTCGGCAACTGTTTTTAGTAAAATTGACGAGTCATTACATCCGGAATACTAACAGCCGCAAAATGGGGATATTCTATAACTACAATGGATCTAAGATATATAATTTAGTGATTTTGGACAAAAACCGAAAAGTTGAGAAACATTTTTATTAATAACAAATCTGATTCCAAATAGCTACAAAAATGAACAAGAGGAGGAAGATGACCAAGAGGTGGAGGAAGAAGAAAAAGGTGTAGAGGCAAATAAAAAAGAGGAAATCGAACCGGAGGATGCATTGATAAATGAAGCAATGTACGAAGAAAGATTTTCTAATAAAATCGAAGAAGTCACATAAGACTATCAAGATCAACGAGCATTCAAAAACCTTAAAAGATCTTCCATTTGGGGAATTCGGAGTGGTTAAGCTTATATACAATAAAAACTTATAGACTCATACAAAAAAAAATTATTGGCATAATATTTAAAATAACAGACGGTTCTATGTATCAAGTAAGTTGCTTGCATCAAAAAGAAAAAGTATATGTATTTCCTGATGTCGGAAGATATTATTTTAGTAAATTGTAACCAAATACGCCATGTTTTAAATTATTGTCCTCAAGGAAAGCATTTATTTAAAGGTTCTATTTTCTAATAAATACCAGAATATTTTAAATGTTGCTATTCAGGAATAAATTCCAGAACAGTAGAGGTTAAAAACAAATCAACACCATTAAAAAAATAAGGTAAATAAATTACTTTCAATTTTTCTTTAATTTGTTTTCACCTTCTGATGTTCAGGAATTTATTTATAATTGTCCTCCTTGCAAATCATATGGTATAGGTTCCTTGACAACCGACAAAAAATTGTATTTAAATAGAAATTTATATACAATTAATTGTTGTAAAAATTTGATTGACATTATTTCTTATAGAATGACCTTTCTGTATTAAGTAAGTTCTTTTATGTTCTTATGCTGTATAAAAATAATTAAAAACCACTCTTAACTGTTCACGTGTTGTCTGTTGAAAACACAAAAAAAGCTTTTATTCAAAAATTTTGTATTTTTATTGAAGTTGCACATTTTTGTTAATGTCCAACCTAAAAAGTCAAGTTAAGAACATGTAAGCCTTTTTAATTGTTTGTATCTCTGACTATAATCAAAATTTCGCCTATTTCGGAAATTTTCAAGTGTAAATGAATTTATGTGTGACTTTAGGGACACACTATATTTGCAATTAAAATAAGTATGAACGCATTATTTTTATTTACTTCTTTTTTCATTTTAAGAGATTATTTGGTAAAAGAGTTTCCTGAGGAGACAAAAAATGGGACAACTCAACATGCTTATGGCCAAATTCTTTTTCATCAGTCACTTAAATAAGTCAATTGTAAACAGAGTAACATTTGAGAAAGAAGAATGTGCAAGCTGTAAAATTCGTATTAAATTTAAAACTAGTAATTATTTAGAAAATATTTTAATTACATTTTGATAAAAGAATGATTACTAAGGAACCTTCATATTTTTAGATAACTATGAGTTAACAGTAAAACGGATGAAGAAACTAAAAAATATGTCTTCTTTCTCTTCAACTGATGAAATTTCTAACAAAAAAACGAAAAATAATAAGGAACCGTAACTTTGATGATTATCATGCCATTCGAGTTATCGATTCTAATAGTGATAAGGATAAAGGACCACCTTCTTTCTCAACCCTGATTAGGGAATCTGTTAAAAATCAAGGCGAAAAAGGGTCAAGAAAGAAGTTGACTGAAACTGTCAATCAGAAAGTTGATAACTTCCAATTTGCCTTCCGATCAACTCCAGGAACTGACGGATGCTCCCAAGACCAGACCCTAGTGAATGAGCCAGTGATGACTCTTCGCCAATTAAATAAATGCTGCAAAAAGACCAATGGTAAGAAATTGTAACAATGTTAAATTATAAAAGAATACTTTATGAACTAATTAAATTTAAATAAAGTCAAAAAAATAGTTTCCGGAAACTTTAAAATTTGCTTTGTTTTAAAACAAATATTAGAAACCTTTTTACATTTGATTTGTATGATTAATTTCTATGTTACACATTGTTATTTCAAAGATCTTGCCTAGAATGAAAAATAAAATCTTTCGTGTCTAACTTGAGTCATTGAATGATTACACCCGTTGGTAGACCTTATGTCTCAGTAGGCCTTCTGGCTAGATTGGGTTTGTATCACAGGCATAATCTTATTAGTAATACACTTTGTGCATAAATAGTTACACTTAATTTTTAACTAGTGTAATAAAATATCTGAAATAATTGACACCTAACAAATTTAACAATTGTTTCATTTCTCTTTTCAGTAATTGTTTAAAATATGCTCACAAAGCAAGAGATAGTGGCCAAAGATATTGATTACATATTTATTTATTTATCTATTTATTTGTTACACCATCCAACAGTAATCACCATTTACTGGGTGGAAAAGACAAAACATTGGAATAAAAATACAAATACAAAATTGTTAAAAAGCTATGCAATACAATGTAAACATCCAGAAAAAAAACTGACCGAACACAGGATAAAAAAATGGTTGTCTACATTGCTAAAGAAAAAACATTTTTAATCTATTTTTTACATGCAATAATATCCAAGCTAAATAGGTTGATCATAGGATTATGGATATTTTTAAAGCATATTAAAATGATTGAGTATTAATAGATATGAGTTATCATAACATGTTAAAAAGTGTACAAAATTGTTGAAATAATAAATTAAATATCCATGCAGTTGTGGGCGGAATGGACCAGTATCAGTGAGATTTGAACTTTGCAATCCAGCTTCTTCGATGTCAGAAAACCTTAGTTAGTAACAGTCAGCTGGTTACTAATCTAGAATCTGCATCAACCAAACTAGTCACTAGACACTAGAAACTTTTGTATTGATGGCAAAACTTTTAATAAGCCTTTCCACTATCTTATTTTTAGGACTATATTTCTTTTCGTTTAATAGAAGGTAATTATATTATCCTTGGATATTTGTTTACTAATAAATCAATTTTTTTAATTTTTTTTTAGAAAAAAGGTTAACATATGCAAGTACCCAAAAGTCGTACCACTAACTAAGAATAGCTAGAGCATAAAGTAAGGTGAAATCTTTCAATTGACGTAAAACACTACAAAACGTCAAGGGAACACTGCACATGAGAGTAACCGAGTTTTATCAGAGTAATTTTTTAATAAATGCGTTAAACAATTCAAATTTCATACTAAACCTCCTTTTCTTCGATTGGCGTAGAAATTTTAAATGTGCGATTAATAAAAAATTAAGTTCTACACCTGTGGATTAATATTATTGAATAATTTTAATACATATTTTTTTATCACATAAAAGTGTCAACGTACCAAATTTAAAAAGAATCGCATCAGGCGTTTTAAAATTCTGTGGTCGGCCGGCGCTTAAAAGGTAATAAGTCGATATTATACATTTTTGGAGAATGGCGCTGGAAAATTTTGAGACACGTTAATAAGGATTTTTAGAATCCAAATTGACGATCTTTTTAGAAGATTTGGTCCTGTAAAAATTAAAAAATATGTAAAAACTATTTTATGATACAAAATTTGACTGTTTATATTTAATTATGTCGTTTTGTCTTCCGCAGTTATGCTTGTATTATTATATATGTTTTTTTGTACCTTATTTTTATTACTTTACAACGTATATAGACTTGAATCCTTTTAACTGCCTACAATATACATTTTTCTAAACGTATCTTGACTAGAAACTCCATTTACGTAAAAAACGTCTTATGACCTTTTAAGCGCCGGCCACAGAATTATAAAGGAGAATAAATGATTTAAAAATTGTTACTTTAAGGCCCTCTAGCGACCAAACTGAACAACTTTGTACTAAGGTAAGTTTACTTAAAATGGCTTATTTTGGTCCAAGGAGTATGTAGTATGTTTTTATTAAGACCTTTTACATTTTTTATTTTTGTACTTTTCTTAGCTGTGGTAAAAAAACCTGATAACAAGGAATGTGACTACCACGGAAGTTGAAACTACAGCCAAACAGTGGTTCAGATCGACTGGCGATCGAGGAGGAGGTCGAGAAAAAAGAAGACAAAAAAATTAATTAATATTTAAGTTTTTTACCAGTTTATGTTAAATAAATAAATACGTATTGAATAAATAATATTAAAAAAATTGTTTCATATTGTTAATAACAAACAGTTTAATATAACTTTCAGGTCCAGTCAAATTGCGATTCAGTAGCACCATTCTGGTAAGTTGATACTATCTAAATGAATATATTCTATAATAGAATGCCTTCTGTTTTAGTATAGAATTTATGGTTTAAACAGTACTACTGATCAAAGAGGAGCTCGATGGACTGGTCTGTCTGGTTGTGTGCCTTTTATTGGCACATGGCCTTTATTTAGCAGTCAGTATTAATATGGTAAAAGGCCAACAATTTTCCATAAAAAGCCATTAATTGCCAATATGTTTATTTCTACATACATTAAAGGGGAAATGAAGGCCCATTAATTGGTTATGATGGCAAAGTGACTTCGACCTGACTGTCGACCTATATATGCCAGCCTTTTAATTAAAAGAGCCAAATGGCCATCAATGTAATTGGAGGGTGATAGTTATTAATACTAATAATAATAATATTAATGCTTTATTTTCTTTATGACAAACATAGTTTGTATAAAATTGGTCAAATTATAAATATATTCTTAACCTAACTAACCTAAAGGGAGACAACAAATGACAATCGAAAAACAATTTACATTAAAGTTTAAATACAATGTTATGTTATGTTGATAATGGGGTGTTAATACACTGCGACCTAAAAGATCTATTGTGCCCCCTTCTGTCGCCACTGCACTAAGGAAATAGCTCAATGCCTATAGCGACCCTTCCAATCCTATTTTCTCAAGGAAGTGTAGGATTTGAAGTGGCTTCAAGTTAGGTAAGTCTCCCTCTTCTATTTGATATCCTCCTAGATATAGTGCCCTTGGATTCTGGAGTACTACACATTCAGTTAGGATGTGAATGGAGGTTTCGTCCTCCTCCTCACAGAATCTGCACTCACTATCCTCTACTACTCTCAGTTTACTTAGGTGTCCTTTTAGTCGGCAGTAACCGGTAAGGATCCCTGTTACAATACGTAGCCTGTTCTTGCTCAGGTAAATACAATGTTAGAATTGGCCATTTTAATAATATAATATTTATTTTATGACAAGAATAATTCGTATGAAATTAGTCAATATTTAAAATATAATCTTAAACTTAAACTAGATAACCCAACTAAAGAGAAAATAATTAAAAATTTAAAAGATTTAGACATTTAAAAATTCACTTACGGAATAAAAGCCACCCTCATGTAAAAATCGTTTTATTGCTAATTTAAATGAATTTACAGATTTACAAGATTTAAGGTGAGAAGGCAAATTAATAAATAAGGCATTACCCTTTGAAAATGATATATAAAGATCATTACGATTTCTTGTATTTAAATTAAGAACTATTTAAATTACTAAATACAAATAAACAAACTTCTAAAAAATATAAACAAGGTGATAGTAAAAGTTTAAATTTTGTAAAATATTCTCTACAACTGGTTGTGCGAGAAATACCAGCAATACACCGAATTATTATCTTTTGTGAAATAAAAACATCATTAGGATATGTGGATATACCGCAGAAACAGATACCAAACGCGATTCAGCATGTGCATAGTACATGATTAGCTCTTTTTCGGTTAAAACTGTTTTAAAATTTCTGAATAAGTAATTTACTGAGTTTAGTTTTGAAGTGACTGTCTCGCAATGTTTGTTCCAGTCAAAGCATTCATCAATGTATAAACTAAAGAATTTTATACATCGAGTATCGTCAATTTTTCTGTTATTCATGATAACTTGAGTGAGCTAATTTGCTTTTGTTTATTATGAAATTGTATTAAATAGATTTTTTTGCATTTAAATAAAGAGAATTCATACAGAACCATTGAAACAGATTAGAACAAACCTGGTTGCATTTTTGTCAGAGACAAGAGCTGATGTGTAATCTCTATATAGTGTAAAATGTAAATTTTGAGTAATTTTAACCAAATCATTCACATATACCAAAAATAAGATTGGGTCTATAATAGACCCTTGTGGCACACCAATATTGGTATAAACATAGTCGGATTTGTAAGTTTTTATTACCTTATTATTTATGGAAAGTCTAACGTTTTGTCGACTGTAACGTTCATATGAGCTGAAAATAATCATAATTTAATGAACGTGTGACATAGTAAATTTATATGGTTTATCGTTTAAGATTTTTACTAAATTTTAAGAATAAAAGCATGTCTTTGGGGGGTGGGTTGGCTCAGTGATTAGAGTCATGACTTTGAGATCGGAAGGTCTCAGGTTCGAATCCCACCGTTGGCCGGGATTTTTTTATTTAATTTAATTATTTAAAATTAATTCTGATGCCTTGGTAGGATTCCCCACTCGACCATTCACTGTTGGGTTCTAATTAACAGTGCTGTTCCTAAAGTGCCGCTGGGAAACAGTTACAAAGCCTACACAGAACACGAGGCTAATGGCCGTAGTAGTCGACGCCGATGACACCAAATTAAAAAAAAAAAAAAAAAAAAAAAAAAGCATGTCTTTTTATCACAAATAAATTAAATAGTATTTCAGTTATAAATACCATTTGTTTAGTTTTAACTTGACAACTAGTAGCTACGTTTTTCAAGTAATTCTTAAGTCCGTTCTTTCGAGGTGCTGGTTACACCAGTACCACTCCGAAGTGACTGGTATGGTTTCTCAATGGCCGACTCATACTTCCGTTTCTCGTCTTTTCGGTCTCATGACTTTTGTGTTCTCTGGAGCACAGGCGGAAACGATCAAGTCAAGGTATACCATTTCATCTTTGGTTTTGGCGAGCTGAAGTAAACTGCATGGCGTTACAGATTTATCTTTTAGAAAAGGTCATTTCTTCGGAGGTAAATATTCCTTTTAAATTTATTAACTCGAGGTAAAACTTTTCATTTTATTTTAGAGATTAAAAATATTAGAGATAATAATAATAATAATAATCAATAGTGAAAATAACTTTGATAACCAAAAAGTCACAAAAAACTTGCAAATGGCCGATCCATTGTGGGCCTCCTTTTGGCTTTTAAATTTAAGCATGATGTTTTCCATGTCCTGGGGACCTTCCCTAAATATGATGTGCTGCCTCTGCTGCTTCATGAGTCCTTTTGGTCTGCTATCCCAAATGGGGCCTAATCGTGAAGGAACCCGAATGGTAACCAGTTCCAGACGAGAGGTCTACCCGTCCTAGGGCGGAGTTGTTGTGTTTTTTGTGCTAGCACAATATTATTCTTTTGGTGAGTTCCACCCAATTTATTTGATGTTAATTTTTTTTTGGTGTTACATTGGAAATTGACTTTTTAGTTTAAAGTGCCAGGAAATGCCTATTTTTTTTGTAAATAAATTTTATTTAGTTTTTTTTATTCACACAAAAATGTTTCTTAAAAATTGATTAAGTATTTCTTCGTTATAACTTAGTGTGAACCGAATACAGCTGTAGGAGGGGGTATAACGATTTAAAAACATATGTACATATTTTCCTATAACCATTCAAGCCACTCATGTAACTGTGGACTTGTAGATGTATTTAAAAATTTAACATAAAAATATTTTTTATAAAACCCTTCGAAGGTTAAAAATTGTAAATCAGCAGATACTAACTTTAGTTAGGAGTAGGCATCTGTTATTAATATTTTAAAGAATCATTCACTTTCAATATCGAGTATTGGAACTTTTATTTGTTCGCCTGGAGGGCATTAAAGAATTTGTAGAAAAATCTAGTTGTTTTGATTTAGTCTTTGTTTTTTTATTTTCGATAAGATCAAAATTGAATTGCGTCCACTATTAAAAGTTTTCAGAACCCACGAACCCTGCTTCCAGGCTATAGAGCTGTCGTGCTCTTGTAACCTTTCGTTTGCCTATGGAAACCGTCTCAAAAGGGGAACAAAAAGTGTTACACGACGTTCACTTAAAAAAGATGTTATCTATTGAAGAGACTGATTAATAACACCGATACTATTTAGTTTGCTAAATAAAATATTGTGATCGACACAGTCAAATGCCCTGCTGAGATCACAGAAGATCTCAACAGGGCATTGACCAGAGTCTAGTAAGTTGGTTAAATTTTCGTAAAATGAATGAATTGCTGTATTGGTAGATCGTGACATTAGGAAACCATGTTGTTCTTGACTAATTATATTATTAAGTATGCAGTTAGTCTCCCTAAATAGCTATACTCGAATATTTTTTAAAAGGGATCGTTATGGGACGATAATTAATAACAAGTTTTGGGTCACCTTTTTTCCTGTTTTCATGTAGTCTGGAAAATCACCAATACAGAATGAAAGGTTAACTAGAAAAGTCGAAGATGATATTATGAAAGGAACAACTTTTTTTAGTATTATTGGGCCTTCTTGGCCCTACACAAAATGTTTGTTGGGTAACGTGATCGATCTTTGCCTTGTCAATGATATGTCCTTCATTTCTTTGCCTCCAAATAATACCCACATTCTGCAACCATTAAATGTAAAATTCTTCAGACCTATAAAATATGGTAAATGGTTATAAATAATTGGAAAGAAAATGTAAGAAATAGTCGGTGTATGACAGTGCGCAGACATGAATTTCTGGGTCTTTTAAAAAAAACTACTACGGGTTTAAAAACAAAATTATTCTAAAAATCTTAAAACTGACTTTCGTAAATGCGGTAATGCTCCTGTAAATCGACAAGAAGTATTACCAAAGACTGCCTACGTATAATATTGAAGGCTTCCCTGAAGTAAAATCCCTACTTAGTGAAAGCTTTATTGAAAACCTGAATTTAAAGAGACAGACCATCACTTTTACAAAAACAAACAAAAAAGAAGAAAAGTTAACGTTCCCTCTGGGAAAAGTATCACGGCTTCTAAAATCAATCCACAAAATAATAGTGACACACCACTGGACTTGGAGCAACCTTCAACTTCATCAGGGCAGTCATGTGAGCAAACTAATCCTCTTCGAAGATTTAGGAGAACTATTAATGAATCAGATAGTGATGATGAAGGCAGAGGACATATTTCGTATGCAGAAAGTGATAAAGTTCCTATTCACCTTATCTAAGTGACGAATCTGAATCAAATGTAGAACATATTCAAACGCATGACACAGACGTGCAGAAAGGTGAAGTTAATAAGGGTGACTATGTACTAGTTATGTACGAAAATCAACTCTGTCCAGGTCAAATAAAAGAAGTTGCAAGTAATACAGCTTTAATTTTGGCAATGAAAAAATGAAGTGGCCGCTTAAACCAGATTCCATTTGGTATTGTTTTGAAGACATTAAAAATAAAACTAATGAGCCATCTCAAATATCTAAGAGGGATACTTCCAGTAACACTCAAATTTAATTTTATTTTTTCATCTTAAGTGGGTAATTTTAGCATAAGTATGTTGTAACTCGAATGAATATATCTATGTTAGACGAACACCGAAAACAGGGACGAGAAGGGACGTTTTACTTCTTTAAACTAAATATGTGTGCATTCAATTGTATCTAGGAAAGTCTACACAAATATTAAGATGAAGTCGGAATATATTGTTTAACCAAAAAAATTATACAAATCGATTTAAATGTTAAAAATTTTAATTTGAAAGAATTCAGGTCAGAATACATAAATTACCCTAAATATTGGAAAAAGATAATAATACTTTTTAATAGGCATTTGGTGTTCCCATTAAGGGCCTGTGCACGTGGTATGAATACATAGGTTTATTAAGCTCCACGTTCTATAAAATAAATACTCTCACTTCCAAGTAGGTAAATCAATTTCAAAAGCAGATGAAAAATTCTGTTTTCTTAAATAAATATATTTAATTCATAAAATTATTGTTGCTCTAGAGAACAAAAACAATTCACTAAATAATTCATTAAAAAAACAAAGGTAGAGTATATTCCCTCAGGTATAACGGAGGCCAATCTGACACCATGAAGCCCGCCATTTATGTCCCAGGATCAGCATGAGTAGCCGATACCGGGCTCCAGAGAGAAATAGACATCCATGGATGTATGAAGGCTAAATTACATTTTCTTTCGGGCTTGTTCTAAATCCACCGTATAACTTCAAATCAATGCGAACCCGGCATGTTTCCTATTATTTCGAAATCGAATGAGGATTGATCTTTTTTTATATCTGGCTTTACTTCCTTACCTTAGATCCATTATAATACAACTTGCATGTGTTTTTTTATTTTTCTTCCGTTGCTTTTAGTCAGTAGAATTAGGGATTAAATTTGACAACAATATTTAATTATTTTTATTTATAAATTAGTATTAGTAATAAGCATACAGTTAGTAGTAAAATGAGGCGTTATCTAAACTAATCGCTTTTTCTTTTAAATAACATTCGAAATGTGAAATATTATAATAGATACAAAAAATAAAATGCTTTATGAATTTCACTGCGCTTGGTAGATATAAAAGACGCCATTTGTAAATAAATGTATTAAGTGCACGACCATGTGACCTACAATTAGAGATTTGTCTAAAAATCTTTATTTTAAGTATTATTTAGAAATCTTCTAAATAATGGACGGGTTTAGTGTAAAGTAATTTAACCCTTAACTGCATAAATTTTAGAAAATCGCAAAAAAATTAAATTCAGGGTAGCTGATCTGACCCTACTTCTAAACAGGGAAAATTGTTTAAAAAATTCTGATTACATTTTTGTCAAAATTAAAATAAAAAAAAAATGTTATCAAATATGATATATTATGCTTCGAGGGAAAAAGAATATGGAACTAAAAACTCAACAAAGTACTATTCAAATTTTTTTTATGTTTCAAATAACTCTGCGAAATATTCTCTTAGTTTTCAAGATGGAACTCAAAAAAACAGTTTCTCTTTTTGTTTATACAAAAATTCAGTCTATATTTCCTGCAGATTACATTGGTCAATGCTTTACAGCAATCATGTTTGCATCTATTTACTTTTTTACTTCAAATTGTGGCCAATGCTCAAATTTATCCGTACGAACAACTGTTGTTGATCTAGGAGCAGCAGATTTTCTTCTAATTTGAGCGCGGGCAGGTCGACCACGTCTGGGAGTGTCACTCCTTTCAATATTACACAGGTAATTTACTAAATCTATTCGAAATTGCTGCTGAGATATTGTTGTTGTGCCGTTTATGCTGTTTATTCTGTTAAAAAGAACCCAAGCATTGACAAAGCACAAATCAAGCAAATGGTGAAATAAGCGAAAATACCATTTTTTACTTTTCATAGTTATTTTGTGTCGCCCAATGTGAGCATCCATCAAATCTACACAACCCATGTTCTAGATTTTGAAAATTTTTGGACAGGGAATGTTTACATATTGTTTTTCATTTCGGACATATCTGCGTATTGTATCAATGGCTTTCACACTACATAAATTGGATGCCAAACTGTAACGTGATACTTGATATTTTATTTATTTGTTATAATGTGTTTAAGCTCAATTGATTGGGCGTGGATTAGGTTATTAAATAACTCGAATAACTTTGAAAAAGAAGATGGGCACCACTATATTTAAAACTTACTTTAGATTAGTGATAAAAATATAGAAAATCACTAACCACTAACAAATTATATTTAAACCGTGCTTTAGATAAGGTAGTAGCAAATTCTAATTCACATAGTTTTACTAAATTCAAATTTAAGATGATTTATTTATAAGCACTTATCTTTAGTTAAAAGAAGGTAATATATGGAATGTTTATTGCATGGTATATCTTCAGGCCTTCATCAAAGAGATTCGGGATCCTTATTCGTAATTCTTCATCTTCAACGATATCGTGATATTTGGTATTCTAACTTAAACTCGAAGTGTAGATCTTCTATAGATGAACCAAACCACGGTCTTCAGATTGTATCAAACTTCTAGGTATAAAAACCATAAAACTTTTTGATAGGAATTCAAAACGTCTAGATTTAAATCCAAATAAACCGTCTAGATATAAATCCAAATAATCGGTCTAGATATAAATCCAAATAAACCGTATAGATATAGCCATGCTTATAAAATCAGACGGATTATACGATAGATAAAAATCAATTAGTACATTGGATGACCAAGATAAATTGAAATGAAATCTAGTTGATTCGTTGACATTCAAGTCAAAAATGATCCGCACAAGGCGAATGAAGGAAGAAAAAAACGACAAATGACATTTGAGTAGAGAAGATTGTGTTAAAATAACGAATAACGGTTCCAACCGTTACACCCCACTACCTCCGGGTAAAAAAAAATTCAATTTTAATTTGAATTTTTTTCGTTTTATTTTTCCTTACTACTTCCATATTCTCTCCTTTTATTGCAACTAGCTATAATGATACAGGAGGTGAAACGATCTACGGATTACTTTTCAAGAGTGTTGCCCGCCGATATCCACAGTAATCAAAGGTCACTGCAGGAAAAGGTCCTACAAAAATCATTCCACTCCCAATACCACTGCTAAACCAATTACCGTAAAGAAAATTAAAAATTGCAAAAAAATTAATATACGCCATCATACAATGAATAACAAAAGATATCGCTGTAAAAAACAATTTTAACAAAGTAAGAATAAATAAGAAAAGATATACTTCCTATTAGATTAGTATATAAAGAAAAGAAAATTAGTAAATCAACATTATTAATGGATCAAACGACTTACCTGAAGGAAGTTCGATCCTAATTATGCGAGCATTCTTGTTAGTGGAAATAAAGATAACCATGTAGTATACCTATGTTACGCCACTGACCCACATGTTCAGATTAAAAATTTCACATTACTCTCTATCACTGCCTTTCTATATTACTCATTACCTGTTGTGGAGCCTAGGAGTTTGGGGTTAAAAATAATATAAATATGGTGGAGGTGGGACTTTATTTCCACTAACAAGGATACTCGCATAATTAGGATCAAACTTCCTTCAGTTAAGTCGTTTGATCCATTAATTATGCTTCACATCCTTGTTAGTAAAAATAAAGATAACCATGTAGTTGTTTAGTGGACGTTCTATTTAAAATAAAACTAGATTTTTTCTTTCTACGTAAATGTATACAATAGAATATGCAAAAAAAATATTACTATAAATTTCCCACAAAATTAACAATAATAATAATAATAATACTAATGAATTAATCATTAAACAAGGTAACAAAAAATAAAATTGAATTTTAACAATCCATTTTTATAATTCTTTATACTTTTGCGAACGTTAGTTTTACGTCTTAATTGTAAAACTTGTTAAACACTACTGATTTCTTTGTCCTAAAATTTTTCTAAGGGTTTCGATATTGACGCAGATTATGAGGACGGTCGAGGTACATACGTATGTGTACTAAGTGCTTGAGCTACCCACCCAATAGTTTGGGGAGATACTGGATGGACTGGAGCGTCAGTGGTTAGAATAAGAGGTCCTGAAGACCTGTGAGACTTTGTTTTTTTCCTTTTTCCCCATAAAATAAAAATTGTTTTGGCCGAGCATAAATTGAGGTCATTCGTGGGAGAATGAAAATACTAATAAAAACTGGGCTCGTTTTGGAGTCGAAGTTTGAGCATTTCGCCAATGAAAATTTGTATATTGTTAGCTTCCACATTGACATTTTCAACTTTAATTTTTAAGACAGTCTATACCCGTTGGGCTGCAAGCATAACAAGTTTGGCTATTAGCTGTTTTAAGTTTTTTAAGTGAAAGAAACTATTGAAGTATTTTAAAACTGTGTTTTGGTCTCAAGTTTGAATACATTTTGGCAAGACAGGATGACCCTTTTAGAAATTTCCTAATATACATTTTCTTTTATTATTCAGAATTTCTATAATGCAAGTTAGGGACTATTTATAATGAGAGCTAGGGCAGAACTAGGTTTAATGTTGACATGTACCGTAAAAAGCATTTATTTATTTTTTTTTGTAACATGGGATGGTTGAGTTTCCCATTTTGGTACAATCACTATGCCTTCTGCTTGGTCTTTCTAATTTTAGTACTTATACAAGAAATGCATCAGCTACGTAACAATCGAGTTATCGTATACTTTAGATAAAAACATTTTTTTTTTTGATGGGTCATAGATATTGTAAAGAATTAACCGTTGTATTACAATGTTTGAGACATTCATCACTAAATTTAGATGTAATTAAGAAATTATTAAGGTTATTTCCAAAAGCCTTAGTTGATGCACTACCGGTTTTAAAGTGTTTGCAGAAACATATAGAGCAAATGGTCAAACTAAATGTAAGACACTCAAATTCGTAAGTTATTATTTTTTTAAAGTACTTTCCTGATTTTTTATGTATTGGGATGAGATAAGAGGCATTCTTGAATTTAATTTTTTACAAAATTGTCCTGAAACAATACTGTCTGGGCAGACCTGAGATCTTCCAGTTTGAAATGCGAGAATCTATATATTTGTTAAAGATGAATCTAGATGAATCATTTCATTTGGGTCTTAAAAAATATGAGAACCAAACTAATTTTCTTTAGCAAGCAAACACCTGTTGCATTGTTTAGTAAACATTTTTTTTTTAATTAATGTGTGTAGGTTAGTTTTTCTTTAAGAGAAAACATCCTTTTGTGAAAGCTCTTTTGTGTTTTAAAAATTAATTTAAAACCTTTAACATATATCTTAGGACCTTCTTATCATTAGTTAAGTTAGCCCACATGTTTTACAAATTTATTCAGTTTACCAGCAAACTCTCTTACCTTTATTTCTTTCCCTAATAACTCCTTATCCCCTCTCTGTTTTTCTGAATACTTATTGGTTCGTCCTTTGGATTTTGTAATTCTCCTGCTCTTTCTCTGGCCTGGTTTTTTCAGTCGCTATTTAAAAGTAGGCGCTTGAAGTTTAAAGACTGACTAAAATTATTGTTTGCTTTTAGTTGGTGCCTTTAAATTAAATGTATGCTAGTTTTTTCAAATGCTCTGTCTGATTTCCATATCTCTACAAGATTCTTTCCAAAATTAGAAACCATCGATATCTGCTTTTTCTATCATATTTTTCACATTTGTATTTAAAGACGGATATTTAAGGTACTTATGATGCATATATTCTATGGTGGATGTCTGATATACTTTTGTTACATTTACATTTGTTTTGATGCGTCTATTTCTGTTTCCTCTAAGCCTAGCTTACAGAGGTTCAGCTAAACTTCCCATCACCTTTCAAGTTGGTCTTGCAGCATATATAAATAGCTGTCGGTTTTATTTGATGACGTGACTAGTCACTAAACTTTTTGGTTCGGAGTTTAAGGTGGGGGACCCAAGAGACAGTATTTCAGATTTTGATTTCTCCAAACCGTCTAGCAAATATTTTCCCAACTTTTTACTATTTCTTCGTTGATTGGTTTTCCGAGAGAGATGTTGCTATTAGAATCCACTCCTAGAATATCTTGATACTGAATTTGATCCTTACTATTCGAACGTCTGTTCTGGTGAAGATGACGCGTTTAATATATGTACCTCTTAGATTCTGATTCTGAAACAACTTATATTTATTCAATGGGTAATTCATGTGCACATAAAGGGGCATTTTTTTTAATGAGCAGACTTTACCCATACCCATATAATCAATGAGGTTTGCGTAGCATTTTTGCGTCCTTGCATTTTATAAGCATAAGACCAGAGTAACCAGATATTTATTTGTCTATAATGCAGAATTTACATAATACCTACATTCTGCTTTCAAAGTTTTTTTAAGTTTACACTTTAAGTAGCATTTTTCGCATTGCGGTTAGCCGGGCTAGCATCTTATAAGTATAAGATCAGATTAAACACATAAAGCAGCCTCCTTTGTACATTTATTTGTTTATAATGCAGAATTTTCATACGAAATATTATCTTTTATGGCCAAAGTGTTGCGAAATTTACACATTAAGTAGAATTATTCGCGGTGCTGTTAGCTGGGCTAAGTATAAAATCAGAGTTAATACATTAAGTAGCCTTTTCGGTACATTTTTTTTGCAATATTATGCTGAATTTAAACATTAAAATGTACACATTAAGTAGCATTTTTCGCGGTGCAGTTAGCCGGGTTTGCAGTTTATAAGTATAAGATCAGAGTGAACACATAAATTAGCCTTCTCTGCATATTTATTTAGCTTAAATGTAGAATATACACATTAAATAGTATTTTTTTGAACAAAGTTTTACAAACTTTACACATTAAGAGGCTTTTTTCGCGTTACAATTAGCAAAGTTTGCAGTTTATAAGTATAAGATCAGAGTTAATACATAAAGCAGCCTTCTGTGTAGATTTATTTAGCCTAAATACAGAACTAACACATAAAATAGTCTCTTCTTAACCAAAGTTTTACAACATTTACACATTAAGTAGCATTTTTCGAGTTGCAGTTAGCCGAGTTTTTAGTTTATGATTATAAGATCAGAGTTAACACATAAAGTAGCCTTCTCTGTACATTTATTTGGCTTAAATAATTTTCACATAAAATAGTATCTTATCAACCAAAGTTTTACAAAATTTACATATTTAGTAACATTTTTCGCATTGCAGTTAGCTGGGCTTGCATAATGTAAGTATTAGATCAGAGTTAACACATAAAGTAGCCTCCTCTATACAGTTATTTGTTATTTGCAGAATTTACACATAAACTAGTATCTTCCGCCACAAAAGTTTTGCGAAATTTGCATATAAAGTCGTAGTTTTCGATCTGCATAAGACTTATATGAATGATGCATCTTCTGCATATTTAAATGTCGTCTAAATTTAGAAATTTACAGTAAAGCAGTATCTTCTGCAAGCTAAAAATTAAATAAATTATGAAGAAAACCATTCTCAAACCTGTACTAGTATAAGATCAGAGTTAACACATAAATGCTACGTTTAAAAAGAACCTCGTTTTGCTTTCTTTACTCGATGCCGCCCCTTTTGCTCCGTTTGCTCCATTGATATGGTTTGCACGATGATACATGACCAAAAAATCTACTCGTTCTGCTCGATCAGGTACATTTCAAACGTAGCAAAAGTAACCTTCTCTGTACATGTCTTTGTCTATAATGTAGAATTTACACATAAAGTACTATCTGCCATCATTAAAGTTTTCCGAAATTTGCACATTAAGTAGCAGGAACTAGTTACTGAAGAACCCATAAATCCTGATCCTACTATGCCTCAAATTGGCAAATGTCAACTTTGTGACAGAAAAACAGATAAGAAGACTCGGAATCGGTGCTTCAAGTGCAATAAAAACGTCTGCAAAGAGCTTTCAAAAGCTCACTACGTTTGTAATAAATGTTAGTAATTACATTTTTTATAATATTACAATAAATTAAACTCATTTAAACTTGATATTTCAATGTAGTTTACTTTTTAAATGCATTTAATTGTCTATTTAATCGAAACTGACGAAAAAAACTTTGGGGTACAGGTATACCACACTTGGTCATAAACGTAAGTTATTAGAGTCGGACTTATGAAGGTTAAGAAAGTTTATTGAACTAGTAAGCAGTGTCAATTTGCTTTACAAAAACTGTATTTTAACAAATACTTATGGTTTAATAATATATTTTTTATGTTAAATTATACGTTGTTAACCTTTAAATGAATGTCGGTTATCCGGGATTTCAATAATTCCTTACAAGAAAAGGTAACAAGGTAAAAATATATCGACTACTTTTTGGAATATTTTAATTTAGCCAATAAGATTTTAAGCTTTATTATGATGATGTTCAAAAAACATTGAGGGCTCGTTTAAAATTTGCTTGAATTTTTTGGTATTTGAAAAATTTTATAATTTGAAAAGAAAAAAATTTAAAAAAAAAAGAATATATTAGATTTTGTGCTATTTATTAGCAAAAACATTTTTGAATTTCACTTAGCACGCCCATTTTCTAAAACACCTACATCCTAAGAATATGGAAACAAACTAAATAGGCGTCCTTTCCACGCACACGCTCAGTTAGCTTCTGGGGTTAAAATACACTCTTAAAGGGGTCATTTAGAGCTCACATTAAATTGTAATTAGATGAAACAAAATGGATTCTATGTATTTTGAGGTGATCTTTTCAAAAAAAGGCAAAACAAAATGTAGTTGTTTTTTGAAAATGCCGCAATTTTGGATTTTGTCAATTTTTTAATTTTGCGCAGGCGCATGTCGGAAATAAATCAATATTTTCAAAACGCAGTTTACGACATTTGAAATCTTAGCAAAAATGCTAATTTTCATGTCTCTTGAGAAATTTTAATCTAATGCACCGTTCTCGCGGTATGGACGATTGAAATTTGTTTAGTATTTTGAGGCGGCGAAGGTCGAAAAATTGTATTTGTTAAATGTTCAAACACTAAATTCTTTATAACTTTGGTAAAAATTAAGATATTTGAAAAAACAAAAATGCGTTTTGAACTTAACGGATGTGACTATTGATTCCCAGAAGAGAGCAAGAAAAATTCCAAAATTGGGCATATGGCGGAAGGGCAAAATGTACCGCGGGCCTAATTTCATTGTTTTCCTATAACGGCCAAACTATTTGAATTTTTTTAATGCCACTTACAAAGCTTACTCTTGAATGTGAAATCTTATGTGTATGAATTTTACCGAAATCGGACTATAATTGGCCAAGATATAAAACAAACAAATTTTTTTCCCTAAAAAAAAATAATTTTTTTTTTGAAAGTTTGATGTGGCACAAAAATGCCAAAAAATGCACCCAATGGTACAAAACTTTTTTTTTAATACTTTATTGTGTCTAAAATACGATTACATTACGGAAAATTCTGCAAACATATTTTATTCATTTTTACTTTCCTATCTGTATACATACAGATATAAGGAAAGTATAGGAATCATGATTTTTTTCGACCTCGAGTTTTCGACGGATTTTTACGTTTTGAGGTCCCCTGAATCCGTTTTGACTATTTTCGCGATGATGTCTGTGTGTGTGTGTGTGTGTGTGTGTGTGTGTGTGTGTGTGTGTGTGTGTGTGTGTGTGTGTGTGTGTGTGTGTGTGTGTGTGTGTGTGTGTGTGTGTGTGTGTGTGTGTGTGTGTGTGTGTGTGTGTGTGTGTGTGTGTGTGTGTGTGTGTGTGTGTGTGTGTGTGTGTGTGTGTGTGTGTGTGTGTGTGTGTGTGTGTGTGTGTGTGTGTGTGTGTGTGTGTGTGTGTGTGTGTGTGTGTGTGTGTGTGTGTGTGTGTGTGTGTGTGTGTCTGTATAACGCATAACTTATGAACCGATACACGGAAAAACACCAAATTTTAAACTTAAGCTTTGTTCCAGCGTCTAATGAGCTGATTAGATTTTGGGCAGAGTCGGAACATCTGGGGGGGTACTTTATAGGTGGTCATTTTTATATTTTATGGAATATATCTGTTATTTACGTTTGGAGAAGAAAATTCTTCAAATAAAAGTTACTTCTAATATAATTATCTATAATTTTTGTTATATACAAAATTTTCCTAAAATGGTCCGTATTCGCGAAATTTGACAAAATGTAAAAAAAATAATTTTTTATAAAAATTGTTCAAATAAAAGTTGTTTGTAATATAATTCTCTATAATTTTTATCCTATAGATAATTTCTCTAAAATGGACCGTATTCGAGATATTTGAGAAAATGTGTAAATTTCGAAATTTGAAGAAAACTCAAAAACGGATAAAGAAAAAAACATTAAATTTTAAACTTAAGTTTTATTTCGGCCTGACGTGAAATGATTAGATTTTGGACAAAGTCGGAACATCTGGGGGGGGGTACTTTATGGGAGGCCGTTTTTATATTTTAGGGAATATATCTGTTATTTATGTTTGGAGAAAAAAATTGTTCAAATAAAAGTTACTTCTAATATTATTATCTATAATTTTTGCTTTATGTAAAAATTTCCTGAAATGGTCCGTATTCGAAAAATTTGACAAAATGTGCAAAATTCTGATTTTTATGAAAATTGTTGAAATAAAAGTTGTTTGCGATATCGATCTCTATAATATTTGTTCATACATGATTTTTTTAAAATGGACCGTAATGGAAAAATTGTAGGAAAAGTGCTAAATTTAAATTTTTCAGTATTTTCATTTTCAATGAATATCTATAGAAAAATGTTTCTAGGTAGATGTATGTGGACAATGTATATATTTAGTTTATCCTCTAAACATTTATAGAGATGCTGCAATAGGTTGTACAAAATAACCGGAAGAAGCCTGTAATAACTAGATAGGAAAGTCATGTGTTGGACACATCAGATTTTTACTTTCCTATCTGTATACAGATATAAGGAAAGTATAGGAATCATGATTTTTTTCGACCTCGAGTTTTCGACGGATTTTTACGTTTTGAGGTCCCCTGAATCCGTTTTGACTATTTTCGCGATGATGTCTGTCTGTCTGTGTGTGTGTGTGTGTGTGTGTCTGTGTGTGTGTGTCTGTGTGTGTCTGTGTGTGTGTGTCTGTGTGTGTGTGTGTCTGTATAACGCATAACTCATGAACCGATACACAAAAAAACACCAAATTTTAAACTTAAGCTTTGTTTTAGCGTCCAATGAGCTGATTAGATTTTGGGCAGAGTCGGAACATCTGGGGGGGTACTTTATGGGTGGTCATTTTTATATTTTATGGAATATATCTGTTATTTACGTTTGGAGAAGAAAATTCTTCAAATAAAAGTTACTTCTAATATAATTATCTATAATTTTTGTTTTATGCAAAATTTTCCTAAAATGGTCCGTATTCGAGAAATTTGAGAAAATGTAAAAAAAATAATTTTTTATAAAAATTGTTCAAATAAAAGTTGTTTGTAATATAATTTTCTATAATTTTTATTCTATACATAATTTCTTTAAAATGGACCGTATTCGAGATATTTGAGAAAATGTGTAAATTTCGAATTTTGAAGAAAACTCAAAAACGGATACAGAAAAAAACATTAAATTTTAAACTTAAGGTTTATTTCGGCCTGACGTGAAATGATTAGATTTTGGACAAAGTCGGAACATCTGGGGGGGTACTTTATAGAAGGCCGTTTTTATATTTTATGGAATATATCTGTTATTTATGTTTGGAGAAGAAAATTCTTCAGATAAAAATTACTTACAATATTATTATCTATAATTTTGGTTTTATACAATTTTTTTTTAAATGGTCTGTATTCGAGAAATTTGACAAAATGTAATAAAATTCAAATTTTTAGGAAAATTAATTTAAATTTTTCAGTATTTTCGTTATCTAGAGAAAAATGTTTCGAGTTAAATGTATGTAGAAAATATATATATTTAGTTTATCCTTTAAACATTTATAGAGGTGCTGCAATAGGTTGTACAAAATAACCGGAAAAAGCCTATAATAACTAGATAGGAAAGTCATGTGTTGGACACATCAGATTTTTTTTTTGACCACTGTTCATTGAGCGACAAACAAAAAACACGGTTTTTGAGAAAAGTAGCCTAAAATTGACGATTTTCAGTTTTTTGGTCTAAAAATTGAGCAAAGCCAAATTTCATGTCTTCTGAATGTGTATACAAAGTTTAAAGTGTGTATGTTTCTTCTAAGTTGTAGAATTCTCCCGACAAAAGTCCCATTACACGCAATCTATTAAATTGTATTTTACTGACCATAGGCTCTGGATAGAACTTCCTGGACTTAGACAGTCCAAAAGATTCATAGAGGGGCCATCCACGAGCAGACAACATCAACTGCTAAACCTTAGCAGAAGCGAACTCAAGGCCGTAATAGGACTCCTTACGGGACACTGCGGCCTTAGAAGACACCTAAATCTCTTAGGGATATCTGATGACTCCCTATGCAGAATATGTGAAGAGGAGGACGAAACTCCTATTCACATACTATGCCACTGCCGGAACCTTAAATGGGAACGGGAATGGTACTTCGGGGTACAATATCCGGAACCTGAAGAAATCGCGAAAGCGCCCATCAGACATATTCTTGAATTCATCAAGAAAATCAATCTGATGGGATAGAAACTGTGAGGGGTACAATAAGCCTAGAGCTTCAGTACAAGTGGGCTTTGAACCACGCCCTAATTCAGATGATGATGATGATGACTTGTTATAAGACGTTTTTTGAGTTATGTGCAAAATATAAAATTACCGCAAAATTAGTCACACGTCGCAAAAAGGATAGCCATGGTCTCGGCGTTCGCTATCCGACAAGTTTAAATTTCAAACGGTCATATTATTATAAATTGAATCGCTTGATAGTGTTCATCGGTATAGATTTTTAATAACCGTGTTCAGCAAGCTCTGTGTACACGTGGTTTTTCGAACTTCTTCAGCAATTTATTGAGTAAGTACGTTCCTAAATTAAGAAAATTCTATCACAGTGCTATATTTTTTTTGTTTCCAGGTTGCAATGGCTGGCCTGTGTTTATTATGTCATCAGACACTTGCAGAGGGTGAACTTACCCCAATTAGATCGACAGTTAGTTTTTTCAAATATATTTTTTTGTTAGATGTTTTCGAAAAACCCGGAGAAAATCATATGGGGAAAAAATAAAAAAAAAACTACGCCTTCCGGTTTCCTGCGAATTCCCAAAAAATTATGGCAGATTTCGCCGCAGGACTTATTTTATTTGAGATCCAACAAAAAAATACGCAACTTCTCTCATGGGCACATATGTCTAACATTTATAATTTCGCCACAAATTCATCGCAAATTTCATGTCCATGGTTCTGATCAAAGAAACGAAAAAACATTGGTAAAAGCACTTCTGGCGGCGAGAAATTCGTCATTAAAACTACCTGTGCAATGAATTTCCGAACTATTTTTGCCTCCTTTCGATTGGTGCATTTATTTTTACTACTATCTGAATGATACTTTTCCGGATAATTTAAAAAAAATTGAACAACAGCTACATCTTTTTTTGCTTTTTTTCGGAAAAATCACATTAAAATACATAAGGTCCACTTTGTTTCATCCAAGTACAAATTAATGTAAGCTCGAAGAGGCTTTTTTTCGTTATTTAATTGGACTATTAATATTATTATAGTAACTAACATGGCGATGACTAAATAAAAAAAAATACATAAATACAACTTGATAAATCGTTCATGATCAAGTCAATCCAAAGTCCGTATTCCCTTGTTGTAATAACATACGTACACGTATGGCACCAGAATGCGTTTGTATATGAGAAAGATAAAAATCTGAAAGTGTATCGCATATTATTTCAAGTACTCCTTTTTATTGTATCTGTTTAAAGCAAAATATTTAATAAATGATATTGATAAAATATAATCTGAACTTTCAGACCGAAAGTTCCAATGAAATGGAAAATAAAACTCTTGTAGAAGTTTGCATTTTAGAATTATTCTTTTGTAGAACGCTTCAAAAGACCCATTTCATAAATTTTCTTCATTTTTGTGTTGCCAGATACGATCTGAAATCGTATTCAGAATTATTCTGTTATAAGAATATTGCGAACAGGAAAATCGGATGCTAAAAAAAGGAAACGAAGTTACTGATATGAATACGGTCTATATGTTCAAATCAATTCTTTTCTATCATTACAATATTCGGAGTTTGTCCTTTTTTTCGTATAATATTCTTATATGATGAAACTGGGGAAATGTGTATTGTTTGTAAATTATATTTACAGAAAGTGTTCAGAAAAAATATGTATATTTCTATGCAGAAAATCACAAATAACAATGCATAAAATGCTTATATACTAAAATCCATTTGAACATTTGGCTTACAGCTCTAAGGCTGCGCCAGATCAACCAGTATACAATAAATTACAACTACTTCGGTACATTGTAGATGCTCCAATTTAAGAAAATTTTTTAATGCGTCTTTCTCTATTCAAAAAATAAAAATTAAGCCATAAAAGCCGTAGATTACAGCTGGTTTAAGATGTTCATCAAAAAATATGAGATCTCTCAATTGTATAAAAAAAATTACGCAAAATAATTTATTTTTAAACTATTATTATCGCTACAGATCTTTATATAGAACACTTATTAGAAAAGCTAAAGATATGTATTAGCATACAAGAATTGAGAGCTCAAAAAATAAGACAAGGGAAACTTGGTCTATTATTAATGAATTGAGAGTCAAAAGCACCCATAAATCATGCAATGCAAATATAAATCCTTTCGATTTCAATACATTTTATTGCAATATTGCTGAAAATCTAACAAAAAATCTAAATAGAACAACTGTCCCATTAGAATTTGTAAAATCGTCACCAATTAAATATGCATTTTTCTTAAGAGAAACAAATTCCTTAGAAATATTAAAAGTTTGTAATGACATACACGGGCGATTCTTGCATAACTGTGATTTTTTATGTCCATTATTTTATTTATCGTTTAGCATAAGTTTTCCTCATCAAAAAGTTATTAATATTGTAAATTTAGAGGTATTTTACAACTGACATTATGAATTAGATCATAAAACTTTGCAAATTTTTTTTAAGCTGCACCTAAATATACTCGAAATGTCAGTACCGTGGCATGTCCGATTCTTATTTTTAAAATTAAATATATAAATTTCTATCAAAATTAATTTTTTAATATAAAATATACCTCTTATAACTACAATCTAATGCATACTGCATTGAATTTTATTGCAATTTTATACCAATCTTTCGATTAGTAAAAAAAAATAATCATTTATATGTCAGTACCGTGGAAATAATGTCAGTACCGTGGCATTAAACTTTTGAAATTTTGTCACAGTTTTCGTTGTGTTGTAGCAAAGAATACCTACCCAAGAAGCGAAACTAAATGGGCGATTTGTGGACAAAAAACTGCCAAGTTTTCTCAGTGTTTTAGAGGTGGTTTAACGTCAAATATAGCTGTCAATTTATGTAGAGCAACCAGAGCAACGTTTGGTATATTATTATTATTAGCGTTTTGTGAAAATTGCAGTATAGTTAAGTAGTTGTATTTAACTAAGTAGTAATTAGAAATTAGTTTAGTTTTAGAATTTAAATTACACAAAAAAAATACATTGCGTTATTCGGAAATTTTATTGAAAGTTCTTGCATCTGGCTGTCAAAGTTTTTTTTTTAATTTAAATCAGTATTACCTATAAAAATATTTTACGCCTACATACTATGCATCGTTTAATTTCTTACTCTTTTATTTAAATATGTTATTTTTGTTTGTTTTTTAAACCATTCGAATTAAAATACAATAATACAAAACAATAATTAAAATATATGACAAACTCACTTCGAGGAACCAAGTCGCTGCTATCAGCTACCTACAGTACTTCTGGATATGTAACGTGTAGAGGGTGGGTTAAACCACGGCCTTGGGCCTCACTAGGCGCATTGTGTATCCTCAGAAAATTATAGGCACCTCCTATCTCATGAGCCAGCCTACACATTTAATGTAGTTGACTACGTCGCCAAGAGGTGTTTCTCTTATATCGGCCGGTCTTAGCCAATACTCGCTGAAAACCAATCTTCTAATAAATGAGAGCGACTGGCAATCGTAGAGGATATGTTCAATGGTTTCATCTTTTTGTTCGCACCACCAGCAGGGTGCGGATTCTGACAGCCCCATGATATGGATATGCTTCTGTACTTGGCAGTGACCAGTTAGAATGCCTGTGATCAGACGCAGATTCTGTCTAGTCATAGTCAAGTATTTGTTTGTCGTAGTGTTGTCAGGATAACTTAAAATCTCCGTGGTAACTTAGCAGTTTCTTGTTTCATCCCATCTTTCCTTCAATTTCACAAGGAAATATTTTTTAATATTAGGTCTGTCACTACGTCTCGCCTCACCAGATCGTACATCAGGTTCTATTCCAACCGTGCAGAGGCGTGTCATTGTCATGAGAACAACCTCCTTGATGTAAATATCACAAAGAGTGAGACTAAGAACGTTTTCCATGGCTCTGCTGGTTGGTGTGGTTTTCATGGTTTCTGTTATGTTGAGACATGCTGGTATTTGAATTTGTTCTATTTTGCGGATAGCTGTTAATTTTTGGATTTTCGGTACCCAGACAACTGCACCGTTTGTTAGCATAGGTCGTATGATGGCCATGTAAGTTCATGTGACGACTCTGAGGAAGAAACCTCAGGTGCGCCCCACGGTTTGGTGTCATTGTTCATAAGTAATGTATGCTCTTTTGACTCTGTTTTCTAATTGTAAGTTCGATGTTAACTTATTGTCAAAGGTGCTACCTAGGTACTTCATCTCTGTTGAAAAGTTTTGTTTTGTGTTTAGGAGCTCTGTAGGTTTTAATTCTATTTTCATCATTTCCATGTGAAAAGGATTATTTCTGTCTTCTTGGAATTGATAGACAGTGAATGGTCCTTGCACCACTGTTCCATAATTGTTCTCAAAATTCCCTATTTGCAGAATGACCGTCATCAACTTTTGCTATTGTGTAGTGACTGTCACCTATTAAAATAATATATTTGACATAATGAACATAGTAAGAATTTTCTGTCATTGTTACCTTAGTT
Source organism: Psylliodes chrysocephalus (assembly GCA_927349885.1). Taxonomy (NCBI): domain Eukaryota; kingdom Metazoa; phylum Arthropoda; class Insecta; order Coleoptera; family Chrysomelidae; genus Psylliodes; species Psylliodes chrysocephalus. The sequence goes on from OV651817.1 coordinate 18,826,639, forward strand.
TGTGTTTAATTCATATGAACCAAACGACTAAAACTGATTAATTTTTACACGTTTCCCAGTGTATTAAGTTCCCTTGCTTTGTTACATACGAAAACTCATCAGTTTCGCTTCTTGGGTAGGTATTCATTGGTTGTAGCTGTAGTAAAACCAGTTCACAGGCTTAGTTTTGTGAATAAATAAAAAATAAAAACGCGCAGAACACACGTTTTAAAACATTTTAAATGTTAGAAAAATTTAAATTGTAAAAATCACAGTTACACGAGAATCACCCACACAACAAAACTGCATCAGCATATGATGGAATGTCAGTTAAAATATTTCAAAACTTACCTACCTCTGCATTAGACGTTTTATCCATTTTAATAAATAAAAGTTATAATGAAGGTTCTTTTCCTCCTTTTCTTAAAACAAGTGTTGTGGTTCCATTATACAGGGATTTCATTTCAAAACTAGCCACCCAAAATAACTTTTAAAATATCTTTAAAACAAAAAAAGAAAAAACACATCAATTTATATTTACGGGGGGACACATTTTACAAGTATCTGTAACTGTTCAGTTTCATCCCCTAAGCGGTGGTGAATATCACTTCTAAAATTTTAAATAGAAAGGGGTATCATGTGATAGCTCTTCTTAAAGGTCTCTTTTTTTCCATTCTTTTGACAAATTACTTTTTTAAATCGGAATAATTTTTCACCAAGTTATAACCTAGAAACCGGAAAAAATTAAAAATATTGAATTAAAATGCATGAGTATAAATACCGAGATGAACAAGTTAGCAAAAAGCCTTAAATGTTTTTTGCGTAAGATATTTTTGACCGTAAATTAAATCAATTTATTATTAGTAGATTATTGGTTTCGTTGTGTACTGACAATTTAATTTTGACAATGGTTTATTCTTTACAAGAAAGAATTGAAATATTCTTTATTTATGGTGAAGAACAACGCTGTGCACGCAGAACTGCTCGTGTTTTTAATCAGAGACATCCTGATAAAAATGTTGGGCATCAGCATGTGTTGGATTTAGTTCATAAATTTCAAGAAACTGGAAGTGTGTGCAATAAAACTGTAAGGAATCGTAGAGTTTTAACTGAAGCTGCACAAGTTGAAATTTTAGGTCATTTTGCCATGGAACCTCAAACATCAATACCAAAAGTCTCCAGATTAACAAATATTTCCGTTGGCTCTGTGCATAAAACGTTACGGCTACATAAATTCTTTCCTTACAAAATACAGCTTTTACAACAGCTTGCTGAGGATGATTATGAAAGAAGATTAGAATTTTGCGAATTAATGACTCAAAGGGCAAATGAAGACCATAATTTTATTAAAAATATTTGTTTTACTGACGAGGCACGTTTCTTTTTAAATGGATTTGTCAATAAACATAATTGTAGGTACTGGGACAATACAATTCCACATGTTTTTCGGGAAGAGCACAGCCAATATCCTCAGAAAATCAACGTATGGGCCGGAATTCTTGGTAAAAAAATTATTGGTCCTATTTTCATGGAGGAAAATTTAACTGGGGAATTGTATTTAAACTTATTAGAAAATCTGATCATCGAATCCTTAGAAAACCAAATAGATCAAGATGGAAATTTGTTACTAGACGAAGAAAACCTATTTTTTCAACAGGACGGAGCACCTCCACATTATGCCTTGCCTGTACGAAATTGGCTTAATGAGACATTTCCAGATAAATGGATCGAAAGAAGAGGCGCTATAGAATGGCGAGCGAGATCACCCGACCTAACGCCCTTTGAGTTTTTTTTATGGGGACATCTAAAAACTGTGGTGTATAAAACTCAACCTCGCGATATTCCTGAACTTAGACGTAGAATAGTGGAGGCGTGTGAGCGGATTACACCAAAGACGCTTCAAAAAGTGCGGGATGAATTCGAGCTGCGACTTTACCATTGCTTTGCCAACAATGGCGGACATTTTGAACATCTTATTTAAGTACAATGTAATTCATACGCAAATAAAATATTAATAATGTAAATACAATGTAAATAATAATTATTTTAATTTAAAAGGTTAAAATGGCATAACTTGGTGAAAAATTATTCCGATTTAAAAAAATATTGTTTCAAAAGATTGGAAAAAAAGAGACCTTTAAGAATAGCTATCACATGTTACCCCTTTCTAATTAAAATTTTAGAAGTAATATTCACCACCGCTTAGGGGATAAAACTGCACGGTAATAGATAATTGTAAAATGTGTCCCCCCGTAAATATAAATTAACGGTTTTTTTTTTGTTTTTTTTTGTCTTAAAGATATTTTAAAAGTTATTTTGGGTGGCTAGTTTTGAAATGAAATCCCTATATAAGGGAGGAGACTTGACTGAGCCATCTAATTTTAGGCCCATATCTCTAATTCTGACACTGGTAAAAACCATTGAGAAACTCGACTAGTTAGATATCTAGACCAAAATAATACATATATTGGACATAAATCAATTCGGTTTTCAACATAACAAAAACGTATCGGATGCTGTTTTTTCTTGTTTGGAATTAGCTTTTACAAGTTTAAATTTAAACGAGGCCGTAGCTGCAGTATTTCGTGATCTGACTAAATCTTTTGACTGTGTCAACCACGGAGTACTACTGCGAAAGCTTAAAGTTTATGGCATAAGAGATGTGGCCTTGAGTTGGATGAAATCCTGCATTTTAGGTCGCAATTAGTTAGTCCGAACTGTTTCAGACTCGAACACAAGTAACATAAAGTGGGGTGTCCCTCAAGGTTCTGTTCTTGGACCCACCCTGTTTTTAATTTATATCAATGATTTAGGTAAGTTAAATAACTCAGGAAGCTTCACTTTATTTGCTAACGATACTTACCATCTTGTGGCATAATAAAGACGTCAATATTTTTTATGCAAATATTAGTAATGACCTAAAATCCTTTAAAACATGGTGCACAGCAAATTTAAAAAAAAAAACAAAGATACTAACTTTTAAATGTAATATTCCTGATATTTTAATAAATATGGATACTCTAGAAGCCACAAACTGTACAAAATTTTTGGGTTTAAATATCGACATGGATTTGAAATTCAAATCTCATGTGGATCCACTTTAAAAAAAACTGGCATTGGGTTGTTATGCCATTAGAACCACTTCTCATTAATTAGGAGTTTGTGCAGTAAAAACTGCATATTATGCGTTAGTTGACTCCCATTTACGTTATGCTGTTCAGTTTTGGGGAGTCTGTTCTGCTGAGTTATTTGACAGAGTCTTTATAATGCAGAAACGTGCAATAAGGTTCTTATGTGAAGCACACAGATTAGTTTCATGCAGACCGCTGTTCTTAAAACAAGAAATATTAACATTAACAGCTTTATTTATCTTAGAAACTTGTTGCATGATCCATAAGAACAAGTCGAAATATAAATCGAATACATCCCGTGTAACTCGCCAAACGGGTAACTTGAAGTTGCCTATTCCCAAAACTAAACTAATAAGAGACTCTTTTATATACAATGGTAACAAGATGAACAATAGGCTATCATATACTTTGACAGATGTTGAGTCACAGAATTGTTTTAAGAAGCTGCTCAGGAGATTTATGTTAACTAGGCCTTATTATAATATTACAGAATTTTATAATGACGAGACACTGAAATATGTGTTTTATTTTGTTTTGTTCTATTTTATTTTAGATGTATGTATTAATGTTAATTTATAATAATGTTTGTTTATATTTTAATGACTATTTATTTATTTGTAATTTGTACAATATTTGTACAATATTGTGTTTGTCAATAAGTATTTTAACTTGGACAATAAACATATATGCTCTCTCTCTCTCTCTCCATCTCTCTCTATCCGGAACACAAATCTGCACAGGGACTTTAAAATGGTAACAGTTAAAGAAGAAATCAAAATATTTGCGCTCATAAACAGGAAGCGAGCTTTTCTTAATATTTTTCTGTCAGCCTTCTTTGGTCTTATTAGGTACTTCTTCTTTAGTTAAATTAATTACTGTTTTTTCCTCTTCTAAATCGACAATATTGCACATGAGTGTCAAAAACTATTCAAATGAAATTTTTAACAAAATATTTTAAAACTTGTCCAATACAATATAAATGTAATTCCCCCGTTTTAATATTAACCAATTTTTTCAATTCTACACAGAGATCTAACTAATTTTAACAACACTTCGATAGGTGTTTAACAAAACATCGTAAGCGACAATTTTTGCTCATTACTTTTTTTGGACCAAACTGTCGGTTGCGAATAGTTTTCACCAGTGTGACATACTTTATCCCCGTTTTTGACTCTCGTTATTGGTCAGTTTCAATATTTTTATTAACGTAAGCGCCTGCCGTTTTAAATTTGTTACCGATTTATAACGTAAGCGCCTATATGTTCCCGATAAATAAACGTAACCGCCGCATAGTCATGGTGCTTACGATTCGACACGGTCGCTTACGATAATATTTTTCCCCCCACCTCGTTTTATCAAGGCGTTATTCCCGTTTTAAAACAGCTTAGTCGTACCACAGTTTATAGCTTAAAAGAATCAGTTCGCTCACTCACACCAATTGGATGTTCCAAAATAATATCCACTCCAGGGATACAAATTCAGGATGCGCAGAAGAATGCTGTTTGAATTTAGGCGATTGTCATGTATTGTATTGGTTATGAATTGATTCTGTATGCGCCAGGGATATAAATCCGAGTTGCGCAGTGTATAAACTGGAACATTAAGATCAAAAGGGCCGACGCAGAGTGAGCGAACTGATTCTTTAGCTATAAACTGTGGTCGTACTAACACAGTACACAATACCACATGGTGGTTGTTACAATATTAAAAAGTTAATAAATATCCCATATTAATAATTATTATTATTGTTATTAGCTAGTGTGATTCGGTAAATTTAATTGTAGTAATCATAAATATATAACCAAGACAGATAGGATTATTTACAAAATTTTTAAAGAATCAACGTCCGCGTCCGCGGTAGAAACACAATAATCTGATTGAACATTGATGCCAATTTTACGTGCTTTCAACCATAGATATATAACCAAAACAGATATGATTATTTACAAAATTTCTGAAGTCAACGCGGATGTTCGTCGGCAGAAATGCAATATTTGGATAAAATATTGATGCCAAGTTTGCGATGTTAATGTCTGACAACAGCGTAACTAGAGTAGATCGTTATTGTAGTAGGGTCGTAATTTGTTTAATTCATAAAATTCCTTCGATACAGTACTAGTCCAGGAGCCAGTGAATTTCGTTCGTACTTGTTTTCCCGGTCCGTGTATATTTAAAAAATGTTTTCCCAGTAAACTGTATATTTAAAATGGAACGCCAATCTATTAACAAAAGTAAGCCAAATTGAATTTGCGCATTACGTCGCATCGATACAGGTGAGATTGTGCACAAAGTGCCTTTGCAGGCCTATTTTGCTCATTTCATGTATTTGTTTTTAAATCATATTAAATTACTATTTTTGAAACTCAACAAGAAGAAAATCCAATTAATTCTTCCGTTGTATATATATATAAGATAAATTAACTGTAATTTTATTAGTAAAGTATTAACACTAAAATTTTCCATAAAAACGACCCCATCTCAAGCAACTTAATTTCACTGATTTAAGTTATCGATTCAGGTTTTATTTTTGTTTTAATTAATTAAAAGTACTCTTTATCGTTAATAACAATTTAATAAATGAGAAATACGTTTTTTTAATTTTTAATGTAATTTACAGAAAATAGCTAGGTATGTATGTGTTTTTAAATAATTTGTCAATTTATGAAAAAAGGGAGTAAAAGTGGAATGACCAGTACCCAGCAGGTCAATACAATATATCATATATTTCTATTATAACATAACTCAAATACCTACATCTTTTAATCATAAGGGTACAAGTTAAAAACCATTTTAATATATACTTTAAAATGAAGTAATATTAACTTATTAAAGAGACGAGGTCTTAAAGTAATAGCTGGTACAGCATGTTTTTTAAACGTTTCCTAGTTCCTGCTAGAATAAAGTCACTTTCTATGAAATGTGCTCTAAAAACGGAATTTATAGCAGTCAACGTTTCAGTCTTAAGATCTCTTCCTAAAGCCCTCACCCAAGCTGCATACCTGTTAAAAATAATTTAAAAAAACATCATATATAACTATAGAGTTTTCGGTTTTGGGTGCCCCAAAAGACAACACAGCCGACAATTTGGCTCAGATAGCTAAAACCCAACAGTCACACCCTGAACCTTTTATCCTTTTAAGTAAAAAATAACTAAAAATAACTAACTTGAAAAATGAAGGCTTCTAACTTTTATACCAAAATAAAACACACTTTTTCCTATTGTTGCAAGCACCCGATGACGATTAGGTAGATATCAACTAGAAGCATGTACTTAATGGTTATGAAGCTTATTTTAACACAAAAAGAATAAAGGACTAGTCGAAAAGCAGCAATCAAATATAAATAGACCACACAATTAAAATTCAAATTAAAAACTATAACTATAAAAGACAAATACTCTAAAAGCGCAAAAGATTAGAACCAAACAAAACGAATAACCGTAATAAGCTTAAAATCACACTAAAATTGCAAAAACTAGTACTGTAAAATCATGAGATTATTTCAATTATGCTTATCGCAAATGTCAAAAGTACAGTGTTTTCATGAAAATTTAGCTGTGTTTTTAGCAGCATTAGAGGACCATTTCTACCACGCGCACCCAACGATATTGGCGTTCCACGGTTCACTGTTTTTTCCTCACACCTCTAGTATAAATGATTTGACAAAACGAAATCGAAACTAACAATAATTATAATTAATGTAGAGTAGGCTTGTGTTAAAACTGTAAAAAAATTCTAAAGCCAAACAGTAATAAGTGTTTCGTGAATTCTAAATAAAATAATTATTATATAAAAGTGTAAAAGGAAATGTAATTTATTTCCCTATTTTCTTCTGTAATATCTTCAATTATTATGTTTTATTTCTATAAATAAAACAACTGGTGAGGTGAAACATTGTGATATATGATTTTATTTATGTCTCCTATGCGTACACTTTAATATACAAAACACCTGTAACATTCAGCTATTTTTATGCTTATAAACTTTTCCAACACATAGTCCAATTAGAGGTACTTAGATTACATGTAACATTTTCAGAAGCTTATTTCTTTTTTTGTATTCTACTTGGAACTTTTCAATTTATTTAAAACATTGGACATTGTTATCAGTTGTTATTAGGTATTCTTTGTTATTGTTTATATATTTTGACATAACCGCACATAACCAAAATATTGACCAAAGTCCTTAACCACTTTTTATCACATTAATCCAAAAATTGTATTTGTACGGTTTTGGCAACTGGAATAAACTTTCATTATTGTTTTATTTTTCATGTCTATTATCATGAATTGTCGTAGAAAAAATTGTGTACATAACTCGTTTGAAAGTGTATTTGCACTTGCCAAATATGTTATCCATACTCACAGATTAATCAGACTATTTTTTTACTTAACTTCAGCATATCTCTTACTACTAGAACTATTTTTATCACTGGAAAAAAGGAGCCGTGTTTTCGTATGTTCTGACGCATTTTTGGCTTCAACCCATTAGACCCCCTCTAAATATATATAAATTTTGCTTAAAATTGCTAATTCTCTATCCGTGTTTGCTGACTGGGAAAATAAATACCGAAAATCGTCACTGTTTCCTGGACTATACAGTTAGTAGATGATGGTGAGAACTTCACAACAAATACACTTTTATCAATGGCTAGTTGGGGATGTGGTAGTAGTACAGGTATGTTGCTATAATTATTAAATATTAAGGTCGGTTTTGTAATAAAAATCTTGTTTTTATTATAGAAAACGTTAATATGTCACGGGTAAACGTATTGCTTTAATGGCAATATTAGACGAAAATCTATCATTGTTTGATATTGAAAATTTGCCGATATATTTTGAAAATACCGACAGTCCAATCCTTACAGAGATACCAGCAGGAACCAGTTCTCATCAGTTAAACGAAATTGGTTTAACTGACATTGAAAAAATCAATACTTATAAAAAAGAGAAAACGTTTTTCAAATTAGTCTGGTCGATTATTTAAGTAGCTCAGATTCGGAACATTTCGGGGTTGAACATCCTTCAGCTAGTACAATATCAAATAATTCTAAAGTAAAAAACTTGTCTAACAAAAAAATTAAAAGATTTGACTCTGATTATTCATTTTACGAGTAGAAAGATTCAGATTTTTTTTATTTAAGTTTAGATGAGGAAAAAAGAGTAGAGATAGATACCGATATTTCTGTTGGAGATGCTGGCTTAAGGAAATCTAAAAAAGTGGAAACGAAGAAAATAGGAAAAATAGAAAATACCTTAGGTGTTAAAAAATCAGTGCAAGAAAATCCTTGCAAAAACAAGAAGTGTCAACATTCCTGTGCAACAAAATTGTCCTGCATTAAGGAAACAGAAGTTAAGAGAAGGCGGGTAATACAGAATACAGTGGAAGAAACAGGACCTTCAATTATTTTATTACATAGAATGATCAGGAAATCGAAGTTTGTCAACAATTTATTTTGAAAACTAAAGACTCAAAACATCATACCCACGGGAATTATAAAAACATTAGATGGAGGCATATTTCAATTTAATAAAGTGAAAATTGCTTTGTTTGAAAAAGGCAAAGATGAAATTCAAGTTAAATATTCCTATTCTGATTCCGCCGACAATTTGTTATTACCCCTAACTAGTGGAACTGCTAAAAGTTAAATTTTTTGTCTAGTTTTCTTTTAAACATATTTTTTTTCAACAATATAAAATTCGATGATACTTCTGAATTATTTTTTTTACTTTATATGTCACTAAATGCGTTTTCTTACATACCAAATTGATGACATTGAATTGTCACTTTTCAGTCGGTCTTCGTGAGCGGCATTAAAAAGTAGTTTTGCACTAGCTAAATATATTTCACTGAACTTCAGTTCTACCAAAAAACAGATAAATATTTTTTATTCAAAACTAAAGTAATTTTCTATATTACTTAAAAACGCATCTAATAAGCTAGAATCTGTCTATCCGCGCCCTCTAGAAATTTCCCATTTGAAATATAGAGACCTTATGCAGCTCTGCAAAAAATATTCCTTGTCAATTTATTGTGAAATATACAAAGTTTGTGGGCGCAGCGCAAGTTCCCGACACTTTAGCAGAAACCGATGGGGAAGATGAGACTGGAGGAGAGAACTAATTGATTTAATTATTTTATTCTTAAATTAAAAAGTGCATTACATACTTTTTATATTATTTTAATTTCTGAATAAATGTTGTTTTATATTTCATAAAACTAAAGTAATTTTTTTGTGTTTTGAAAGTCGTCTTCCCAAAATATCATTAGTGATTTTATAAACTATTTTTTTTGCGTAAAAATGAAATTATGTATTTCATAGAGTAACGTAAGTACTACTTAAGCGACAAGACATTTAACCGATTTCATCAGTTGTTCTAATAAAATATCGTAAGCCACAAAATTTGATGCAAAATTGGGTTTAAATGTATTTTTTTTAATACTAGATTTCCATATTAACAAACTAATACCATAGAAGTTTTAAGTGTTGTTAGAGTTGTTGAGGATGGGGTAAAAACTAAAGAAACAAGTTGGAATAAACTTTACTAAAAACATGTGGTTTTTATTTATGACAATATCAAAGACAAGTGACAAGTGAAGTTATAGGTTAAGTTATATAATCTTCTTTTTCTTCTTATTTCAAATATGTTTCTACACCCTCCCTATTTGAAATAAGTCCCTGACTTTTCACACACTTCAAAAACTTTAGTCTGTCCAGAGGTTTTGTCAACGAATCGGCAATCATGGATTGAGTAGGCACGTATTTTAAAATTAAGAGTCCATCATTTATTTTTTCCTTTAAAAAATGATGGCGCACATCAATATGTTTAGTGCGGGCTTGATAGGCTCCATTTAAAGCTAACTTCTGAGCTGCTTGGTTATCGACATATAACAGAGTTGGTTCTGAGGTCAAACTTAACTCTCTGCTTAATCCACGAAGCCATAAAGCCTCTTGAGCTGCTGATGACATAGACATATATTCAGCTTACGTAGTGGAGAGCGCTACTGTCGGTTGCTTTTTACTATTCCAGGAAATCGGACAACCATTTCGGAGAAAAAATATATCCAGTCACCGATCTTCTATCATCTTGATCATTAGCCCAGTCTGCATTACAATAACCGATTATATCTGAGTCATTTAGTGTCTCACCTTTAAATTCGAGTTTATAATCAATAGTCCCTTTTAGATATCGAAGTATTCGTTTTACAGCAGACCAATGAGCAGGACCAGGATTTTGATTAAATCTACTCACACAATTGACAGCATGACAAATATCAGGTCTTGAAATTTGTGAAGCAAATAACAAACTGCCAACAGCTTCTTGATATGGTACTGACTCCATTTTTTTATGTTCATCGGCACTGGTAGGTGATTGGCTTTTTGACAATTTTTCACTTACTGATGAAGGAGTATCCACTGGATTTGAATTGTCCATGTTAAATCTGTTTAACATTTTTTCTATGTATGGACGCTGACTAATCCAAATTCTTTTATTATTTCTATCCCTTGTAATTTGAAATCCAAGGAGCAATTTTGCCTCACCAATATCTTTCATCTTAAAGTTTTCCATCAACTGACTTTTAAGATCATTTTTATCTTTCTTATTATTGGACAAAAGTATCATGTCATCTACATATATTGCCAATATTAAGATGCTATTTTCATTCATTTTATAATAAATACAGGAATCACTCTGGGACTGTTTCAATCCAATTTTCTTTAAAAACATGTCTAATTTTAGATTCCAAACACGACTGGCTTGTTTTAATCCATACAGTGATTTTTTTAAACGACATACCTTGATTGTTTTATTGAAACCTTCAGGAGGAACCATATATATTTCTTCATTTAAGTCGCCCTGAAGAAAAGCTGTCACTGCATCAAGTTGATCAATGTCTAGGTTGTGTTCGGCTGCAAATGATAATAAATACCTTATCGAGCTATATCTGACAACCGGAGCGTATGTCTCTTCAAAATCTATCCCCTTTCGCTGTGCACAACCTTTAATCACTAACCGTGCTTTGTACTGAGGCATTGTTTCGCCTTCTTTATGTTTGGTTTTGAAAACCCACTTATTATTTAAAGGTTTCTTACCTAAAGGCAAATCTACAAGATCCCAAGTTTCATTTTGAATCAGGGCTTCAAATTCATTTTTCATGGCTTGAAACCAATAGTCTTTATCATGTCTGTTGAGGGCTTCTTCCACTGTTAAAGGATCGGTATCTTCTGTGATTACTGCAGAATATGTCACATAATCCTTTAATGAATCAGGTACCTTTTTTGTTCTCTGAGGTCTGTTAATAGGTTGACCTTGTATTGCAACTGCTAAATCGGGTTCGAATATTGAATCATTCGAGTCAGTATCTGTATGTTGGTCAATTTCATCATGAGATAACACTTCTGTCTCAACATATTCATCTGAGGAAGAACTTCGTGAATCATCAGATTCTTCTAGATTTTCTTCTGCTACGTCATGCTCCTAATTTTTAGCAACTGAAAGAGATTCTGGAAAGAAAATTTCCTTTTTGTTTTCGAGATCTACATCTTTTAACAACACTGAACCTTTTTCATTTTCGATAAATTGAACATCTCTTGACACAAATACAATATTTTTTTCAGGGTCATACAACCTATATGCCTTAGATTCTAAACTATAGCCCATAAAAATACACAGTGTTGCTTTAGGATCTAATTTTTGTCTCTTCTGAGCAGGAATGTGTGCAAATGCTTTACATACAAATATTCTAATGTGTCTCACTGTTGGCTTAAAACCACTCCACAATTCTTCAGGGGTCTTGTCAATGCTCCTACTAGGTAGTCTTTTAAGTAAGTAAACTGATGTGTATACTGCTTCGGCCCAAAAAATATTAGGTAACCCTGCTTCAATCAATAGACAACAAGCTTTTTCTATTATTGACCGGTTAAGCCTTTCTGCTTTGCCATTTTGTTCTGATGTGTGCGGAACAGAAAGCTGATGTAGTATACCTGCATTCTTAAAAACGTTCTCATTTCTGTATTGCAGTATTCGCCGCCATTATCTGTTCTAAAACATTTAATTTTTTGACCAGTTTGCGTTTCAGCAAAATTTTTGAAAATTTTAAATTGCTCAAAGACTTGATTTTTATGTTTCAAAAAATAAACAAACGATTTGTGAGTATAATCATCGAGAAATGTAAGTACATATCGTGAACCAGATAGTGAATTTTCCTGCATCGGGCCACATAAATCTGAATGCACTAGTTCTAAGGGTCTTGCTGAACGAGTCTCACTAGACTTGACTGGCAAACGGTGACTTTTTCCTAATATGCAAACTTCACATTTAAAATCAGGTGAAAAGTTATCTGAAAAATCAATGCCATGTACTAGACCATTTTTTAATTTGTTGAGACTATTTATGTTTACATGTGCTAGGCGACGATCCCACATATTAAATTCTTTTTCTGTAAATACACTAAACATGACTGAGCCATTAGAAGTGGCTAAAAGTGTATCTAGTTTAAATAAATTGTTTTCAAGCGTGGCAGATGCAATTAGTTCATTAGAAGGATTAAAAATTTTTGCACCTACAGAGTCAAAAATAACAGTGTTGCCTTTCTTAATAATCTGGCTGACAGATAACAAATTGACATTTAAATCAAGTACAAAATAAGCATCACTTACTGTTGTAGGTTTCTTATTGACTGCTAATGTTAAGTTAATATCACCTATAATATCTGTGTTCATTTCTTCGTTATTAGCTGTAGTAATAGTCATTTTTGCAGATCTTCTTTCTGATTGTAGTATATCACGACTTGCTGTCATTATACCGATTTATTGAACAGACTTGCTTTTACACCGTCAAATCTAATAGTCGAGTAATTAACACGATAGATACATTTTCGAAATTTATTTCAAGTCGCGATTTTACCGCTAGGTAAAGTTTGTTGCCATTGTTTTTATATTTTTTTTCTTGTCCGAGACTTTAAGCCATGCTATTTGAAACCGATTTAATTTGATTTATTTTTAAAATAACAATATTCCGTGTTGAGTTAGGAATTGGAATTTGTTTTGATTAAGAAATAGTTTAATTTGTTCTTGTTAGAATACACCGTTCTTTATAAATTTCATTTTAGGTTATTTAAAGTTTTAACCGTTAAATAATTTATTTTTCATTTAATTGTAAATATAGTCGTATAGTTAATTTTTCCTACTACTGGAAATTTCCGCGAATAAATAATAAATTTAATTTTAGTTTATTTAAAGTTCTAACTGTTAAATAATTTATTTTTCATTTGATTATAAATATAGTCTTATAGTTAATTTTTCCTACTGCGGGAAATTTCCGTGAACAAATAATACAGTTTATTAAAAACATAAATAATTGATTGGAACTGTTTGGGAATTGTCTATAGTATTGACAGAAACATTTACATTTGTAGAATTGCGACGAGACATTTTCTTTTGTTTTATCCTTTGAACTGCAAATTTTAAGAGAATTTAAATAGCATCATTCCCTGTCTGAAGAGGCTCGTGATTACGATCGTCTCATTCAAAAATAATGTGCTATCCCGGTTATTAGTTTATTTTCCGTCTGAAGCCCTCATTTGCGTTAGTCTCCGTTATTGTAAGTGAACTCAAATAGTATCATTTCCCTGTCTGAAGCGGTTCGTGATTACGATCGCCTCATTCAGAGGTAACGTGCTATCCCGGTTATTAAATTTATTTTTATGTAAAACTCCGTTATTTAATTGACATTAAATAGTATCATTCCCCAGTTTGAAGCGGCCCGTGATTACGATCGCTTCACTCAGAGATAATGTACTATCCCGGTTATTAGTTGGTTTTACTTTCCAACCACTAGTGAGTAAACCTCTTATAGGATCCCGGTGTTAGCCCTGGAATTAGTATTTTCCCGAACCTGTCTCCTCGCATTCTCTACAACCGCATTTGATATTTTGCTTTACTGAAGCATTCAATTACATTTGATTGTAAATACCGATTAGATAATTTAACAGTTAATTTTTGCTACGACCGAAATAATACTTCCGAATAAAATAGTTACATTTTTAACTCAACAACAGAATAGACAATTCAATAATAAACTTTTACTGCGACCGTGATAATTACAAGTATTGATTTCATTTTTTTTACGTCTGATTGAGACTACTCGAAAGTCATTTTCGTCCGTTTTGTTTGTTTATTTTTGTTCAGGGTTTGTACATATTACCGTGAGGGTGGGCGTTGAAATACATAAATTTATTCCTTTTCTTTTGTAAATACTTTAAAATAATATATGTGTCAATGTTAACTGGCCGTATTACTGGTTGTTAATTTCTAAATTTATTTCCCCCTTATATTTCAGCTAGTGATTAATTCTGTACCAGCCCAAGCAACGATTAAAACCCGTTACTTGTGGCCTACTATTACCTGTGTCTAAGTGACCTTTGACCCCTGGAATTTTTCATCTCCATCTGTAGCTACCAGAGTACTTTCGACGCCGTTTTAAAAGTTCGTGGAGTAAACCATCACCAAAAATCTGGCGCTCGAGAACCGCCCGAAACCAGCGTCATTCGTAAGGAATGGTTTTCTCTGTGGCGAGAAAACCCCTTACAACTTTATGAAAAGAAATATGTTTTATGGTCTATATTCCCAGCAACGTGCACGAAATTTCGATCTTTTACGGACGTGGTTATAAATATTATTTATTAGGTGTCGTAAATAGGATTTAATTATCTGGGAGATTTTTTCGTTAACTAAAGGGTTTTGAATTTGATAAGAATGCAATATTATATTTATTAAATGGAATTAATAAATTATTAAGGTACCTGGATGCGGTAGGTTACAATACCCATATCATGATGGTAGATTAGAAAATTTTGTATACCACCTTGGGACGACCACCATATTAAATTCAGTGTGACATCTTCTTTTTTGTATTTTTCCTATTAAACCCTTTTAAATGATACCCATCCTATAAGGGTGCATACAAAAAACTAGTCACCATCGTGTATGTAAAATTGCAGCTCGATTGGTTGGGGATTACTGGTTTAAATTGCAGTTGAAATATTTGACCTAAACCAACATACTAATGAAGCCGCAGAGGCTAGTCACGAGATTATACACCACATACTCGCAACATGTAGGCATTGATCTCTCCGGACACCTCGTAGATGCGTGATCACTGGAAGGTTTCACAATGGACCGTGTAACATGCAGCCAGGCTACAGACGGATTAGGGTGATAAAAAGCTTGTAAAAATGTTTAAGGCTTTCTTGTTATAAATAAATTTCATCTACATGTGACTTCAGTGAATGAATTTTTTTCAAAAATCGTAAAACCGAATATAAATATATTGTTAAATTAAATTCTTTAAAGAACATGCATATATTATTATAGAACATCTCAGCACTTTTTTAATATTTTTTTTCAAATCAATATAGCTACCAAATTCTAAGCATCCTATATCTTTTCTCTTCGAGTAGTTTTATCTAGAAATATACCTACAATTCGATTTAAATTTATTTTTAGAAAATTATTGCCTTGTACCCCCTTTCTATTAAGAGTTTGTTAAATGTTAAGAAATTTAAATCCAATACTTATTGATCCTTTTTATTTTTTCATTTAGGTAAAACCCAATATACGACAATTATACCCAAGATTAATTCTCAATCATCATTTTTCAACCAACTAAATACTGTAATATCAATTTTGACCCATCAATAGATTCATTGCGTAAAAATTTCCTCAAAATAACATCATTAAAAAGTCTTCAAAAACCTTCACTACAGTCTATAATAATTTATCCGTAGGCACAGGTCCCGATTCTAACTCTCAAGGATACCTGTTAATTTAAACTCTTCAATAATTTTGACAGGAGAACTTTCCGCAATCCTTGAAGCGTTTATTCATTATTTTCCAACTCCCCTAATTCTCTAGTACTACTACTAAAAACTTAATTGCAAGCAATCCAACAGTAAATCTCACTCTTTAAACTTCGAAAGTGTTGTTAAAATTACGTAACAATTTAATTTAACAAGTCAATTATTTTATTTTCATCTAAATACATTTTTATCCATGGCACTATTTTAATTAAGAGTGAAAGATTATCCATTTTCTATTTTAATCATTTAAAAAATATATTATATAAGTAATTCAACATTTATTATTTGACATCCCTTTTCATTTTATCAAACAGTTTCAAATTGCAACTTCTCGTGCAAAACCCAATATTCAGACAATAAAATGTCGCCGTTTTAAACTTAGATAAAGTTAGAATACAATAAAAAATATGAGAGACGCTAAAATAGTGGTACCCACCTTAACGAGACTGAGGCCCACAAAGGTAAACTCGTAGCATAAAAAAAAAACTAGAAATGATTTAACTTGGAATAAAAGATCGAAAGGCGATAGTAGTATTAGGACGTTTAATTTTGGTTTGTGAACCATTGGCATTACTTAGGTTAAACCAAGTGATGATTTTCACAAGCCTTGATTTTTAAAACCATTCTATATCGCCTTTTGATTAGGGTTTACAAACTTATTCGAGCAATTTTTCCAATAATAATTAACCCCTTTACCTCTTAAGCCTGCTCATGTAAAATATTTGGGCTCTTTACTTCGCCCATTTATACAGGGTGTTTCAAAAAGATTGGTTATAAATTATACTACATATTCTTGGGTCAAAAATAGGTCGATTAAACCGTACTTACTTATATACAAAAGTGCACCCAAAAATAGTATAAGATAAAATTTAGATGAATTTTTTTAATGTTGCTCTTAAATTGTTTGACATTTTTTTTATGAAATTTTATATGACGTTTTGAAATACCATGACTAACAAAATCGAGGTAGCGGCAATATATTTTTTTTTATTTTTGTAGGATTTTGGAGAGTGTCACCACCCTTTTCTCTACTCAACATCTTTGTAATATAAAATTTTATTAAAAATAAAACGTTACTGAAATCCAACATCTATTTGGAAACTTTTTTGTCTTTAGTATTTGTTTGTAACATGTTTAGTTTAGACGATACAGCCACTTAAAATGACATCTTAAAAATATTCAGTGTAAATTATACCTACGCAAAAATATCAAAATTCGATTTTCATTGTTAAAACTATGTAGTAAGTGTATACAGGAGGAGAATGTAATTTTAAACACCTGTTAAATTATTTTTTTTATTTTGATGACATCAGTTTGTAATTTAAAAATAAATTTGATTTTGATATTTTTCATACGTAGAATTTCCATTGAATATTTTTAAGTTGTCATTTTAAATGGCTGTATCGTCTAAACTTAATTTTTTACAAACAAATACTAAGAGACAAAAGTTTCCAAATGGATGTTGCATTCCAGTGGCGTTTCATTTGAAATTAAATTTAATACTACAAAAAAGTTGAGTGGAGAAAAGAGCGGTGACTCCCTCCAGAAACCTATAAAAATCAAGAAAAAAATATTGCCCCTTCCTCGGTATTATTATTCATGGTATTCTAACACGTCATATAAAATGTCATAAAAAAATGCCAAACGGTTTAAGAGCAACGTTAAAAAAATTCATATAAATTTTTATCTTATACGGTTTAATCGACCTATTTTTGATCCAAGAATATGTGGTATAATTTATGATCAATCTTTTTGAAACGCCCTGTAACATAGGACAAAAGAATGAATATTGCAACTATGTTAAAAGAAATAATACCACATTATTTTAAATATTTATATGGTATGTCATCTCCTCTCCATAATAACTCGATGGCATGACCAGCATATTCAAAGTCAGATGCATAAGATACCATAAAATGATAATTTTGATAGGTTATTAAAATATCCTATTGCTATAAAAAATTATTTACTTTAAAAAATTTTTTAGATACTCAGTTCACTAATAAAATAAAAAATATATGTTTAAAGAAAAGAGAATAAAAAGAAAACGAAATATTTAATGAAGCCAACAGAAAGTGCCTTATATCCTTGAATACGCTATATTTATTAAGATTTCCTCTTAGATGTATGATTTTCAGTAATAAATGTATAAAACTTTTAGAGCTAGCCGAGTTTTAGAACTAAAAATGTTTTTGATTTATACAGTTCTGACTGAGTTGTAATTTGTTTAACGAAGGTTGATCCCCACACTCAAATAGGATATCTGAGTATTGAAAAAAGTAGACTATTATAGACAATTAGGATATTTTTTTTGCTCAAAATATTTTTTAATATACAGTACGTTAACCCACGCATCAGGCAAAATAAAGATAATACGCCTAATTAAATTTGGACGTAAGAGGCATAAAGAGATTATATTGGTTTATTCACGCTCTTTCGATGGCAAAAATGTGATATTGCGATTGACAGTCTGTAACGTATTATTTTGTTTATGTCTATTTAATAACATTGTGTTTCTATACCGTTATCCTGCAGTTAGTATTGGAAAGTTATTGTTGTGTGTAAAATGTATACGTTAATTTACCATGGTTTTCTGTTGTACCTAAATATTTTTTTATATCAGTTTGAATTATTTTATCTTAAATCTCGATAATTATTCAGCAGTTTTTGAAGGAAGAGCCATACATATAATTTTCGAAACATTTTAACTGTGTCCAATCAATTGTTAACTACACTTAGCGCTTGCTATGAATTTGCTCATAATTATTTATTTCCTACGTTTCCTGAACAATTTAACACCGTATAATCTGCATCAGAACGGTATATTATTCAACGATCATATAATGATAGCTATTAATATACGAGCTTAAGGCAAGTTACGACAAGAGCCGCAGGCGAGTATCGTGTATTAATAGCCATTACAAGAGAATTGCATACAATTTTTTTTCTACGACCAACAAACTATTTTAATTCAACTTGCTTTATTTTTTAATTTTTTAATACTTTTTTATGTAAACAATAAGAAATAAAATATAAAAGAAAAACAAGTTCTTCGACTTAATTTTTATTCCTACACAATAACCAATATAATAACTATGTGTATAAATTTTGATTACAAATACCTGACGACATATTTCTATTGAGCAACCCGCGTGTCACGTATCGCAATATTCTCGCGTCAAAAACATTTGTAACGGTTGGAACCGTTATTCGTTATTTTGACACAATCACCTTTATTCAAATGTCATTTGTCGTTTATGCCTTGTGTAAAAAGTTCGTATTTCATTTGATTTGAATATATTAACTAGATCACATTCATTTTAATATCTTGGTCATCCGATGTACTAATTGATTTTTATCTATCGTAAAATCCGTCTGATTTTATAAGGTAAGTTTTAATACTAATATATTGTGAAATATACAAGGATTTCTTAAATAATTGTCAATTCTAAAACATAACCTCAATATCAACACTGGATAACACATGGATAATTTATATATTATTTTTTTTGGAATAAGATATTATGCTTTACTAACCCTTTATTAGTTAGTAGTTATCATAAGTAGTAAGTTGTGTAACGGTTGTAACCGTTACACAACGTCCGAATTAGATTAATAAATTTATTTCTCATTTTCTTTTCATTTGCTTGCTTAACACTGTATCTATCAGTTATTGATATAATTCTGTACAAGTTTTTGAAACTGAGACGTCAGTTTGCATTAACCATATTAGGAGAGTGTATAGAAATATATTTATAATTTTTTTTGCTATTTGAATCTGAGTGCAGTGATTTATGCAATGTCTTTACCTACTTTTTATTAAATTTAGTAAATTATATTCTACATTTTCTTTAGATTTAGAATTTCTTCCCTTTATAATTAATTCTTTATTATGACTATTTAACTGAAACATTTGAATTTTTTTTCTCTGGATTGGTAGTAAATCCGTATAGTTATTGAACTTGAGTAATATTTTAATTTGTTAACCTTTTCCTTAAATTCGATCTTAAAATACCTAAGTTGACTTTGAACTATATTATCTAGCATTTCATGTTTTTTTTCTTTATATAGTTAAGTACCTCACAATTGCATTACTAATTTATTTCGAACCAATTTAAATTATATTTTAATACAAGTAGTAAAAGTTTGTATATCTTTACTCTTTTTTCAATTATAATTTGAGAATTTATGCTTTTAGCAATATCTTTTGATACCTCTGTTTTCACTTTATATTATATATATAAATATTTTAGTTGAGTATTGCAAAATTTCATATTTGGGTTAACTTTAGGTTAACAGATAACTTGCATTACTTTAATTTTTTTTACCTAACTTTACTACTTTGTATATACCTTTGCTGATTTTCACTGAGAAAAGTTACAGCATTACAAAGATGTTTCGTATACCTTGCCTGATGTATTCACTGATATGTGTACATTGTTTATCTTGATTTTCACAATTTATCTTGTATAATATTATTATATATCTTTATTCACTAGTTAAGTGAATGTGTTATTTATTGTTTAATAATATTATTTTTACCTTTAGTACATGATGTACTATGTTTTTTATTTTTTTGAATATCAAGATATTTACCTTTCATTTGAAATGGTTCACCTTTATTTAGTTATCATATATGCAAATATACTTCAATGATCATTCTTTCTAGTTATCTTACAT
Source organism: Psylliodes chrysocephalus (assembly GCA_927349885.1). Lineage (NCBI taxonomy): Eukaryota > Metazoa > Arthropoda > Insecta > Coleoptera > Chrysomelidae > Psylliodes > Psylliodes chrysocephalus. Next base: position 18,847,289 of record OV651817.1, read on the forward strand.
TATCTTACCTACCTTTATTTACCTTCATTTACCTTTATCTACCTTCATTTACCTTTATCTTATCTTTCCCTGATTTAGACTTTTGTATGGTATAATAGTTCAGATTTAAAGTTAAAATAATTTTTTCATTTTAATCAAAATTTTCTTAAACAAGCACTTAAAAGCTAAAGTAGTAAATCTTCTTAGTTTAAGTTGTAAATCTTTAGTCTTTAAGGGCTACATTCAAAATTTCAATTGTCTTCATAATTTTTTATTTTAATAATAGGTCTTAGTTTGTAAGTTTATCAACCTCTTCCTATTTTGGAAGCTTTACTAAATAACTAAATATGTGTCTAAAGTCCCTTTATTTTATGTACCTTAAAAATTTTCAGTTTGTTTTTCTGTTTTTCTTGTTACACATGATACTTAGTAATCTGAGTATTTACTATTCTCTACCTCACCTTTATCTTATATATGTATAGTTCATACCAGTACAATTTTTTCAGTTTAATGATTTAACTTTAATTTGAACTTTGTCTTACCGATGCATGATTGTAATTTTTATGTGGTTTAAGTTTGTGTAAGAAAAAACATGCATATATTATATAATGCTTATTTACTAATTTTCTTATATCTATATACTAATCTAATAGGAAGTATATATTTTCTTATTTCTTTTTAATTAATTTTTTTTTACAGCGATATCTTGTGTTATTCATTGTTTGATGGTGTATGATCATTGTTTATTTATTTTTTTTGCAATTTTTAATTTTCTTCCACGGTAATTGGTTTAGCAGTGGTATTGGGAGTGGAATGATTTTTGAAGAACCTTCTCCTGCAGTGACCTTTGATTACTGTGGATATCGGCGGGCAACACTCTTGAAAAGTAATCCATTGATCGTTTTACCTCTTGTATCATTCTAGCTAGTTGCAATAAAAGGAGAGAATATGGAAGTAGTAGTAAAAAAAAATTCAAATTTAAATTTAAATTTATTTTTTTTACCCGGAGGTAGTGGGGTGTAACGGTTGTAACCGTTTTCGTTATTTTGAAACCACCATCTCTACACAAACGTCATTTGTCGTTTATGCCTTGTGTCAAAACTCGCGTTGTCATTTTCATTTTATCTCTGTCGACAAGCAAGTTGATTATTGAATTTTAATTATCTTATATCGTGTACATCCGATGTACTAATTGTCTTTATTATTTTTAATGACCGTCTGATTTTATAAAGGAAAGTTTTCTACCGATATTTTGTTGAAAATATATATTTAGTACAAGAATTTCTTTATTAAAATGTCAAATCTGAAACATAACCTCAACATTGAATAGCACATGATAAAATATTTTATATAATTTTATCTATTATTTTGTTAGGAAAGAGATACTATTCTTTACTATTTTTAAATGTGTTAAATAAGACTTTTTCTTTTCCTATTAAATTTGGTCTCTGTGAAGCTATTCAAATAATAGTATTAAATTGTGCATTTGATAGTAAAAAGCATTATCTGTTTTCTATATACTCTTCCTGGCTCCTTTCTTTATATTTTTACCTTTTTCCTTGTAGCCTGGCTATATATAGATGGTCCTATAGAAGTTGTATATAGATGGTTTCAGTAAAAGTTTAGTAGAAGTTATATCGATGGTTTCATAGATGTTTATCGAAAAAGATTGTTAGGAAGAACGTTCCAGCTGCATGTGTAGAAATATTGAAACTTAGAAGTTTAGTTCCAGCTACAGAGGTTGTTTCAAGTATTTAAAGAGGTTTAGTTCGAGCCATCCAAAGAAGTGTACGAGATTGAACTTTACCTAAGAAGAATTATCAATTGGTGATATCCAAGCCTATCACACGAATCCCCTGTACCTGCTACCTGTTATACCACAGATAAGTTTTCAATAAATCATTTAAATTTGAATAATTAAGTCTCTGTGAATTAGAATTTGTCGCTACCTTATTTAATTATAGTATCATAAAGGTTAGTGATTTTCCATATATTTTTCATTAATCGCTTGTCAAGTTTAAAAAGTTTAAATATAGTGTTGTCCAACATTCTTTTTCGAAGTGATACGAGTTGTTTAATAACCTGACCCACTCCCCAAATAATAAGAGCTTTAAACACTATAAAAATAGATAAAATAACAAGATCATATTACAGTTGTTATCAAAATTGTTAATTTATTCCTGTTTATGTTTATATTAAATACAGTTCGCAGTTTTTTAGTGACGCAGCTAGTTTTAAACCCAAAAATTCGAAGTGTGACCAGTCTCAGAACTGGCACTTCTGATGAGGATGTAGCCAGCAGTATCACCCCCATTCACTATGACGATACATTTTTCGCCTTTTCAGCGGTTTCAGGTGATGTAAGCCAACCTATCAACCTTTTTAACTAACGCAAAAGATTAAAACGCGAATTTCTAAGAAACTGCCAATTATTCTACAAAAAATTTTGGTATTTTACTTAATTTATTGATATTATCTCTTGTTTTACCCGCATTTACTTGATGTAATATTAATACTACTTACTATGTTTAAATTAATAATAGTTTTGCGACGATAGGTTATAGCAACTTATAGTCACAAAAGTATTTTTGTGTTAAAGTAGATCTATAAAGAGTAATGTAATTTACAAAGGCCTTCTTTCAAAATACAAATAAATGACAACTTTATAATTAAAATGAAAAACAACAAAATACCTCGGTATCATAATTGATCAAAATTTGGAATGGGTTGATCACATTACGTCATTAAAATTCCAAGATCAAAAAATTAATTTTTAAATTTTATGAATTGAGGAAATTTATGACTAGGAGTTTACTAATTATTATTTACAATTCGCTGATTGAATATGTAATTCAAAATCGTATAATTAAAGTTATCTATAAAAAAACCAGCATTATATCCTTCCTCTCTTTTATATAATAAAAATTGCTTTGTATAAGAACATTATATTATCTGTCTTGCTGTACCTTTATTTATGGAAAGCCTGAATTGAGATACACTACAAATTATTTGCAATAAATATCAAAAGAAGCATACATTTTTGAATAGTTTAACATTCAAGAGCCATTCACATATCACAGTTGACATCTTGATATTTAATAGGCACAGCCAAGCATTATTCTGATTTTTGCCAAATAAAATGGCCGGTTAATTATTCTATGGGGTTGCGATAGAGAGCCAGTAATTTGATGGTGTTTTGTGGCTAAAAGCGAAATAGTAGTACGCATATATATTTTTCATACATAGGCAGGCTTGATGACTAATTTCTAATAAAAACAGCCTCCAAAATGGCAAGTATGAAGGTTGCAACCCGTCTTAGAAATTTTACCTTAACTATCAACAGCTGTTGACAGGTCGTTAGAGAATGTTTGCAATTTATGAAATGTAAATAATGTTAGGAATGTTGACGTTAAAAATAATTGGAATTCCTAAAATTGTCACATAAGAAATGCATAGGCGGATTTTAAGAAAATTGATATTAAAGTAGTTAGGACGAACTGAAAATTCTGAAAATCAATAGGGTTCTAAGTTAGAAGTAATTATTCAAGAAAATCAAAACCGCAAGTCAATCAGAACTTTCGTTCTAGAGTTATCGTGCCGACATACATACACACAGACGACCAGACGAAATTTTTTTTGCATTTTCGTACCCAGAATGATCGGAAACATAAAAAAAAGTTTTAAAAATTGCGGTAAGAAAATTTTTTCGTCTGCACGAATGCAATACTGAGGCCTCATAAGAAGGGCCTCAGTAATAGGCAAAATAAAAACGAATATCCAAACTGGACTATCGTACTGAAGGAGCGATTTCGAAATTTAGAAAGAACTAATAGTATTAGAATTTTAAAATGATATGAATTTTTAATGAAATAATTATTTAAATACGACAGTTAAAAAATAAAATGAAAATAATATGTCAGTAGTAAATAAAGCAGTAGTTACGGCACTCCCTGTATAATATTATTTTTTATCAAATTAATTGATTAAATACAAAAGTCAAATAAAAAAGTTCAAAAATAAATAAATTAAACGGTAATAACGGTTAGTAGTCCCTGTATAACAGAAAATAAATTGTTCTAACACAATTGTTATAGAATAAAAAGAAAATAAGGTACAAAAATAAATAAAACGGTAATAACGGCACTCTTTGTATATTAGAAAATTGTTTTCTTATCAAATCCACTTTTGATAAACAAACTACTAATTTGATTAATACATATATTTGATTAGTTGATTCGTTTGACGAAAGCTTGCATGGCTCAGATTGTAAGCGTTTAACTTTATCAACTTTGGATTTCGCGACGCGGGTTCATTTCCCGATAAAAGTAATATTTAATTTTTTTAATTTTGGATAAATATTCTGATAATAATTGTTGTGAAAAAAATTATAAGTTGGTACCTATCTTCATTCTTTAATATCAGAAAAAAGTTCTTGTTTACGGTTATTCATCCCATATTGATTGTATTAAAAAAGAATATTTTTGCATTCTAATGTTTTTTGTACCTAATGTTATTTTACCTTTATCATCCTATGAAACTGTTTGTTAATAAAATCACAATTTCGTTAATTTTAACAAAGCACCATATTTAATAGCACTTTAAAAATCATTTAATAACGTATATTTATAAAAAACAAACCTTGATTTGAACCTTCAGAGCAATAAAATTGTTTTGTGATCGTACGAAAAATATTGTACATCACTTATACAAAAGTAATTTTTCACACTACACTACCCTATTATTATTATTATGTACCTAACGAATAACGCATGCTAATTGGTTGATGCGCTATTGCATATAAAAAAAGGTAAATTAAGTAGATTTCTTACAAATAAGCAAATAAATTCAAAGCTGTTGATTCCACTTGTGAGTGTTTCCTTTTTAATTGGCCCAACGAACCATGAAAAGGTAATAAGCAGTAAATGGCTTCAAAACAACAAGACGGAGAATGTAAAATCAATACAGCAAGACGCAGCTGCCTACTGCAGGTCCACGTAAAATGCCACTATTTCAACTCGTTTCAGCTTTTAGCTCCTTCCGATACAAATGACCCAAGAGGTCAAGCTCACAATTGAAAACTTACCCCACGTCTTTACATTACTTACGAGCCCACGTATAAAAAAGCAATTTGTACTTGTATTTCAGCCTCAAAAAGCTCTGGTTTATCGTGCGTGACTATGTACGTGAAACACTTCTTTATTATTTCAAGATCTAATGAGTTGGATGATTATATTCGCTAGCAAAAACCGTCCCGTTTTGATAAAATATCTTTCCGCTAGTAAATAGTTTTTAAAACTCAAATAGTTTATTACTTTCTTGGTAAGTTTAAATCCTATTAATAATTTCTAGATAAATGTCATTAGAAAGAGGAAACTAATTTTGTTTACTCGTGTCAAGTATTACTTTAATAGGTATGATGGGATTTTATTGATCTCTCGGGGAAATAAGCCATTCAACTTCACGAATTTGGTGGTCTATAATTATAATTGAAGTGATATACTGTAAACTTGATCAGTTCAGAGAAGCAGAAGATATTAATTCGAAAGATTTAGAAAGCTTAGTGCGACATTTTATGGAGAGATAAATTTTAAGCACATGAATCGATTTTTGAGTCATTTGTGAACAGCCAACGAAGTCGAGAACTTATAGAATGAATTGGAGCTAATGATCGTCGTAAAGTAAAGTTAGTTATTTACGCATTTATGGAGTTATATATTGCAAGAAACTGTAAGCTCAAATTAACATATTTAATTTAATACAAACTTAAATTATTTCGGCCATTACTAAAAAAAAAAAAAATCAGTAAAGTTTATTACTCAGAACTTCCCTCGATATATAAATTGTAAAAACAGGAACTCCTATGCACTTACATATTAATAATTAAAAATTGAAACCACCAAATTAAAAACCAGTTTTCATCGACATTCCTCGTGATCTCACCCGAACTCTCACTTGGGGTCTCCAAGGAGAACAGTCACGTTCACCGTTATTGCACGCTAATAATTGGCTGCTTTTAAAACGGTACAGATACACAAACCAAAAGAACGCTTTTTATTATTTCCATTCAAGGGAGACCTTTTTTGATTTAATACGATTCCTTTCAACGCAATTTTAAATTTATGAAAACCTTAGATAATAGAGACCAGAGATATAACATACACCGGTATTTAACGTATATTTATCGTAGGACCATAGGTTTATTAAATACAGGGTGATTAATGAAGTCATGCTAAAAATCAAAAAGTTTTTATACGTTAAATTTCCGCAAAAATTTTTTTTGGTCGTTGCAATATGGTTTGTTACTAAGGTAACATCAATATCTCTAGATGTTCTTGTAGGTTTTTAGATTAAGACCCTTAGGTCTTATACACACTACTAAACATAAAATTTCGGTAACAAAATTTTTAAAATGCTATATCTTGACATTGGATTGAAGGCTGATGATTTTTGTGGATCTGGAATAGATAATAGACAAAAACGTAGCGTACGACGCGCTCTAAGGTTTGGCATTATTTCAGTTTTTGTAAAAATTAATTCTTACCTCAAGCTGTTTTTATTTAATATTTTTCTCACTGTTCTGTACAAAACTCTCAGAGTTCTTTGTCCACCCCATGCCCATATTTCAAAGAAAGCATTTGAAAAAATAATGAACAGAAAATTTATGTTTTTCAGGCAAATTTTTTTTTTTTTCATATATTAAAAATTACCGATACCAATTACCACTAAGTATCCCTATCCATACATACCTAATATTTGTTATTACAATATACCGTGTTTTATGGAATTGCAGGAACCTTTAAATTATATATTATTATTATTATAATGTAAAAAACTTGTTCTTGTCGCTACGTTTTTGTCTATTATCGATCCGGTATAATGTGTAAATTTCAATACTCAAAATAAATACCACAGAAAATTAACGTAAAATATGGATTCCAAATCCGCAAAAATCATCAAAAACCGTCAATCCAATTTTAAGTTATAGCATTTTAAACATTTTGCTACCCAAATTTTATGTTTAGTAGTGTGTACAAGTCCTAAGGGCCTTAATCCAAAAACTGACAAAAATGTCTGGAGATATTGATGTTACCTTAGTATCGAACCATATGCAACGACCAAAAAAAAATGTTTGCGGAAATTTCACTCATACAAACTTTTTGATTTTTTCATGACTTCATTGATATATATTAAACCTATAGTCCTACGATAAATATGGATCATGCTGCATAATCCGAAGAAAACTAGCTCTTAAAATATGCAAGCCGCGCTTAAAAATTTGCATTCCTATTGAAAATATTGAACTTTAAATTTTGCCTAAAAATCTCTATGTGTAAGTTCGTATTTCCTTTAAAATCGACTACTTGATTATCTTTGAAAAATCAAAAATAATAGATTAATTAAAAAGTCAATAAATCAGTGTTTAAAAAAAATATCGTTTATTTTAAATAATCGATTGTTTTTAAATAATCTATTTTTTTTCGTATTTCCATTATTCGATAATCTTTGAAAAATCTGAAATAATCGATTAATCAAAAATAACCGATTAATCAAAAATAATTTATTAATAAAAAAAATCGATTAATTAAAAAGTCGAATAATCGATAAATCGATTTTAAAAAAAGAATTATTTCCTTTAAAATCAATTATTTGATCATTTTTGAAACATCGAGAATAATCGGTTAATCAAAAATAATCGATTAAGGGAAAATAACCAATTAATTAAGAAGCCGATTCTATGATAAATCGATTTTCCAAAAAAATAACTGAATTATCGATTATTTTCAAATAATCCTTTTGTTTTCATTTAAAATTTATTATTTGATTATCTTTGAAAAATCGAAAATAATCGATTAACAAAAAGTGATTGACCGATAAATCGATAATTCTAAAAAATAACCAAAATATCTATTATATAAAATAACCGATTATATTCGATCAATCGATTATTTTCATGTAATCTATTTTTTCGCATTTCTTTTAAAACAAATTATTCCAAAAATAATTGATCAATCGAAAATATTCGGTAAATCGAAAACAATCGATTAATTTAAGAAGTCGATTAAACAATAAATCGATTTTTCTAAATCTTCACCGGCTATGTTTTCTCCAGGTCGGCATCCAAACTCAAGGTCACATGGTAGTCTCATTTCACGACATAATAGCACCTTTGATGGTGTTTGGCCTGTAGATTCATTGACAACGGATCTATATGCTATTGCGAAGAGCGAAAGATACTAATCCCAATCTCGCTGACGGTTGGAAACTACTTTTGACGACAGGTATTTGCCAATTGTCTTATTCATTCGCTCTACAATTCTATCTGATTGTGGGCTCAATGCGTAGTTATGGTTTTCATCATGCCTAGTCTATCACAAATTCCTTGGAAAAACTTGCTTTCATAATTTCTGCCTTGGTCACTGTGGACCTCCAAAGGCACTTCAAATCTGCTGATGAATTCTATTATTAACACGTCTACCACAATTTCGGCCTCTTCATTTGAAATGGCGTAACTTCCACCCATTTCGTGAAATAATCCATAATCACCATTATGTATTTACCATTTTCGGTCATGAGAAATGTACCAGCATTTTATTATTTTAGCGTTATATTTTTAATTGAATTTTATTGTCTATAGAAGTAGGGGGTTCAAGGGATGTAAAATCCTTTTAAAACCCTACTTTGAACGACACTAATTCCATTGTATTGATCATTATATTATAGT
>OV651817.1:18860989-18880989 GCA_927349885.1 Psylliodes chrysocephalus
GTAGTCACAAATTTAATTATATACCGAGTGTTATGAAATATCACCATTATATTTAATTTGTTGGTAGAAATATCAAAACATAAACCGTAATATGGCTGGCATATGTAACAAGTGTTCTATTAACTGCATTTTTAAAGAACCCAAGGCCTTAGGTGAGGTTTTTGGTAACCCATTTAATTTTTGTAAGAAGGTATTATTCAGGGTTTGCACTGGTACTAGTTCCATAGCGATTCGATATCTACTTTAATCTACTCGCGTCCTTCCATACTTATGCAGTCATTGTGTACCAAGAATTAAATAAGCATTAACCCTGAACAGCAGAGTCAAAGCTCTGGAAGGCACTTTGAGCGAAACTAAGATTACTAACACTCAGAAATTCGATGAGTTTGAAAATCAGATTCGGGTGATAACTGAAGAAGTCAAGAGTTTGAAAACTAGCTTTTTAACCTCCCTGGAGGATATAAAAAAAACCCTCAGTATTATTAAAAATTCTACATCTACTTCGACGAATGAGAAAGACTGTAAATACAGTGCAGAAGTAGTACATGGTAATGTAATGCATGAGGTTTCCGAGATATAGAAGAGATCTTGTAACCTGATAGTATTTAATTTGCCCCAAAACAAGGAAGATGAGGATATGTCTAAGTTAAAAGTTAGGCTCCAGGACCTCGTAAGCTCTCCCGTGAATATCCTTTGCTCGGCTAGAATTGGAAAGCGTAATAAAAATGGACATTAATCACTTTGTCTAACTCTAGATTCTCCAGTTCATTCAATATTAAGGAAGCTTAAAAATATTTCTTGAGGTAGATTGAACCACAGAACGAGCAGTGGTCAATACTTTGAAAAATATATTGAAACAAAGACAACTTAATGGTGAACCTAATCTCATTCTGAAGTATGTTAATGGAGTACCAAAATTAATCACAAAAAACTAAAAAAGCCTGCCGAGGTAAGATTGAAAAGCACTTCAAAAATATTGGTATATTTTTAGAATGTCAGAGGCCTACGTACGAAACTTGAACTTCTCTATGAAAACACCTCTTATTCTCAATATAACGTTTTAGAGTTTAACAAATCATGGTTAACTGGTGATATTAATGATGCTGAACTAAAAATACTTGACTACAACATATTGAAGGGATAGATCTTCTGAAACAAGTACATTTAATAGAGGTGGAGGGGTGCTTATAGCTGTTCGTAAAGCTATAACCAGCACACTTCTGCCAACTAGCAAATCATTAGAGCACATATTTGTTAAAGTTCAAATAGACAACAACAAGTTCATCTTTGCAACAGCTTATTTTCCATCGCAGAGGGCACCAGAAAAATATGTGAAGTTTACTAAAAATTTAGAGAACCTGTCAGAACAATATCCAGAGAATAAACTCTGTATTCTGGGAGACTTTAACGTTCCATGCTGCCAATGGTTCAATGATAGATTGGCATCGGTCGCTGTATCTTTGGATGGAGTTCCTCCAAATCCAGTTGAATCCGTACAAATTCTCTCATTTTTATGCTCTTATCATAATCTTCATCAAGTTAGGTTCCATTTATAATCCCCACATTGTGTATAAGTATGGTAAATTTATTGATTTATTAACTTTTATAAATTTATTAGCCTTAAAAATCTGAATTTTGATTAAAAATCTCTCATTATTACCAATTTGTAAAACTGTTTAAATAAACTTTAAAATTGGATTCATAAATGTGTTTAAAATAAATCTTGATTTATTTCTCTTGTTTTTATTTTGTTTGACATCTTTATATGTAATAAATATTGTATTTTTCTTGGAAAAAATAAATAGTATTTTAAAGTTATCTTTCCTACATTCCACTCAGTATTTAAGTTTAAGCCATTATAAAGTTTACTGCATACCATATAGGTTAGTATTTCATAATTAACGTTTCTATATTTAGTTATGATTTTATCTTTAATAAGATACGCCACTGGTATCGACACACTCTTAGTTGCGTGTAACAGCAGTGTTGTCAGGCGGAATCTCTTTCAATCCACATAAAATATCTTCTTTCTCTTTTCCAATAATTGGGGTCAAACAAAAGATAATTTGTGAATAAAATGCTTCATCTGTTGTTTCTTTTATCTAAATAAATTTCGTTTTTCTTTTAAAATTAGCCTTTCTTTGATTAAAGAATCACAGTTACGACTAAGCTGCATCGAGGGATAACGTGTGAAGAAAATGATCAACATCAGCGGCGTGCAGAAAGGGGTTTATGAAATTAAAAAACGAAAACTTGATTTTGTTTGATATTTTTAAAACTTTTGTTAAGCGTTACAATTTAAAAGGTGCCTTAACTGTAGTGAGTTTGATTTTGACTGTTTTTTTTTATATAATAGGTACCTACCATTTTTAACCGACTTCAAAAAAGGAGGAGGTTATCAATTCGTCGCGATATTTTTTTTTATGTATGTTCAGCGACTATTCTTTAACACGGTGTCCGATTTCAATGATTCTTTTTTTGTTAGAAAGGGGGTATTTCAAGGGTGGTCCCATATAAATTTAGTCAAAATCTAATAATTGGGTCCATGAGAAAATCCTCAATCTCTTCATTTTTTTATGTATGTTTAGCAATAATGCTTTACCATCTTGTCCGATTCATATGATTCTTTTTTTGCTAGTAAGGGGGTACCTCAGGGGTGGTCCCATATAAATTTGGTTATGATATGGCGATAGTATCTGCACGTTTTTGAAGTCGTTTTTTTTAAATTTTTAATTTCTAATACTTTCTATCTGTACGTTTCCTATAATAGCCGCAGGCTAGCAGGGTGCTGCGTAACAATATAATAAGACGTAAATAAAATAATAACAGTTAAAGAACTGATATTTAGTCTATAAACGACTTTGTTTGGCTCATAAAAACTTACGTTAGGTATTACTGATATGTGATACAGTGAGCAAGGATATGCTTTTCGAGCCAGTATGAAATCCTGAATATATTATTATTGCATTTTTAAGTTGGGACATTAACAAAACTTTATTTCTGTTTTCTATTATAAAGGCGACAAAACGTATTACCATAGAGATAAGGTTTTGGCATTAGATTGCATAAGTCAAAACAAAACTGAATTGCTATCGTCCAAATAGCGCGACTTACGGCTGCATATTTGGTAAATATTTTAAAATTGCGGCAAAGAAATCACACAATAAGAGAGATATTTGTGTTAATTAATTTGAAGAAATCATCTGTTGAAAGAGTATTGCAAAGTAAAGGTAACAATGGTTCTGCTGCTCACCTACACGGGGAAGGATCCCAAAAAAAACTAATCCTCCTCAGGATAGAGCAGTAGTACGGACTGCGATTAAAAACAGTTTGGACTGCTAACAGAATTCAAGAGCGAACGCAGTTAAATGTTTCAGCAGACACTATTAGAAGAAGCCTACATGATCAGGGATTAAATGCTCGCCGTCAGAATATGGGCCCAAGAACATTTAAATTGGAATCGTGGGTGGAGATACTGTCGTTTCGTTGATGAAAGTCGTTTCAACCTCTACAATTCTGACGGCCGATTTCTAACTTGACAGAAACCGGAAAAACGTTATTTACAAGAAAATATGTGTCTCCAAATTGCATTTGGAGGTGATTTTATTTTTGTTTTTTTTTTTTGTAGAGGGGAAACCGCTTGGCACCAAACACTGGGTCAATGTGTTTGGTAGTGTCGGGCGCAACTCCGACATAAATCCCTACGCTGCCTTTCCGTGGTCTACCAGGGACTGCCTTTCGGCATTGTTTTAAATAGAATGGGCGCTGTGTCTGTTGTTATGTCTATCTCCCCTCCCTATTTCTGACATCGGCTTCGTTCTTGCTTAGTTCTACCGTTGCGAAGTGGCTTATATGATTCCAGTTATTTTGGTTTACTAACATTTTGCTAACTATATTTTCCGAAATTATATTCCCAATCTTGATTTCTAGCATCGTCCTTTCATTGATCCATCTTTGGCATTCAAAAATTGTTTGCTCTACTGTGTCTATTTACCTGCAGTAATGACATTCATTGTTCTCTGTGACATCGAACCTATATCGGTATTCCTGAAAACGCCCGTGTCTGGAGATTAGCTGTGTAAGTAAGTATGAGACCTCGCCATGATTTCTTGTAGCCCATGGTTTAATATTGGGAATTAGCCTTTTCATCCAATGACTTTTATAAGTTTCCCGTTGCCATTCTTGTTGCTATTTCTAAATTGTGTAGTCAGTAGCCACATACTTTGATGATTACTATACGGGGCAAGAGAGAGGTCCGACACGCCTAACATAGGGCGCGGCCATTTTGAACCCTATGACACAGTTTATAGCTAAAGAATCAGATCGCTCACTCTGCGTCGGCACTTTTTATCTCAATGTTCCAGTTTATACACTGCGCAACTCAGATAATACAATATATGAGAACCGCATATAATAAAACAGCAGTCTTCTGCGTATCCTGAATTTGTATCCCTGGAGTGGATGTTATTTTGGAACTTTCAACTGGTCCGAGTGAGCTAACTGATTCTTTAGCAATAAACTGTGACTCCAAAAATAATATTCACTGACACTGACAGCAGCAAGCAAAATATCAGGTGCGTTTTAATCATCCACTTCTGCTTCCGGAATTGTCGGTTTAGTCGTTTTAACCTGTCAGAGTAAAACAAGAAAACCGACAATTTCGAAGCAGAAGCGGATTAAAAATATTGCGCCAAGATGTAGGCAACACGTAATAAGGGTTCAAAATGGCGGAGTTTTCTATCTCCTTTTAAAAGGCACTCAGAAAGCTGCTCAGTAGCACATACGATGGATAGGGGTGTTCTGGCGATGACCAGTAATGCATCCGTTGAGGTTGTTCTGTATGCGCAGGCAATTCTGATTGCTACTTTTCTTTGAACTTTTAGGAAAGTGTTCATATATATTTGTTTTTCCATGGCTCTTTTCCATGTCGTTGCCCCATAAAGTATTATGTATTGTACCGTTTTAAAATAATTACTTTACATTAAACTTCTTTTATTCATACTTTTAAGGTAATTTCAATATAAGTTAGCCCTACTGCTTATGCAACATTCATTACTGAGCTAAATTTTGATAAAAAATCGAATCATCGTTGATCGAAAACGTGAATATCTGATAAGTCAGGTAGAAGTCAAGACCTTTTTTTTGGGTTTTGGGAGATTAACGTTGGTTAGCGTAAATTACCAACTTGGGGTTTCCATTTTTGGTTAAACATCTTCGAGGATTACCTGTAAACCAAATTCAACTTGTAAGATGAGGAGACTTGGATAGCCGTGCTATCACTTCTGATTCGTCCCTCATCCATGTCCTTGGTGCTATAGTCAACCCCGAGAAGCTGAGGAAACTTAATTTGCTGCAAATTCAGATTCGTTCCTCGTCCCTGTCCTTGGCGCGATAGTCATCGGCCAACTTGAATCTCAAGAAGCGAGTCAAGCCGACAGCTAAGGCGATCTACGTATCTGCGTTCATTTGTGGACTTGTACAGATAAGCCTCTAATACTTCTTTATTTGTTTAGTTATTTTTTTTCTAGTCAGTCAATTCAGACAACGTTTTTAAATAGACATTTAAAGTAAATGCGTCTACCTACATAAAATAAATTTTAGTTGTAAGTGTCAATTGGCCAATCGAGACAAATTCCCTTGTATTAAGTAGGTAGCGATATGGGGGTTATGATTGACAATCTGTGTTATTTTTATCAGGTCTGTTATTTTATAAACACACAGAAATAACATGTTCACAGATAACGTGTCTGTTAAAAATAACACTACTTGTCCATTATAACCCCATAAGTTAAGACTTTCATTTTCCTGTTTTTATTTTATTTTTTTTTTAAACTGTTGTTTAATAAATGTTAAATCATTCAGTTTTTATTTAGACTTTTTATGTAAAGACCTATCCAAATAATATATATTTGTACAGAGGATACCTAGTTCATAGAACTCCTAGGCTTCTCTGGATTCTAGGCCTGGAACTTCATATACTATAGAATCCAGTGGCGCCCTAAAATCCATTTTTCTAAATTTAACCCTAACTATTTTTATTCATTCAAGCTTAAGTTTTTAACTCATTTAATTATCTAATTTCGAACCTGCGACGCTCTCCGACGAACAGCTCCGGCATATGTAGTTTTAATGCTACAGTATATAGCTATGCTGCACAAAATTCTCTAGTTTTCTTCTCGTGGTCCTTCAGTGTTATGTGGAATTCTGTAAATATTTGCTACGGTCCTTTGCGCTTTTATAGCCACATTTTTGACTTGTCCCATTCTCATGTTATGGTCAAAGTATACTCCAAGATATTTGACTTCCTTTTAGCTCGTTACTGTTACGTCTTGCACCCTAACATTGATTTCCTTGACGGTGCGTTCTCCTGCTAAGATAACCATCTCAGTTTTTTGTGGGGCTAGGGCTGTCTTTTGCATTTGGCGGTCATGAATTGACGGTTTGGAGCGGTATACAACACAACTGACGGACAATACTTGTGGTATTTTGGGGTAATGTAAATGGCCAGGTCTACCTGAATGAATGTCTGATTCCGGAAGTTTTTCTGTATGCTCGAAATTAGGACAAGGATTTTATTATTTTGGAAGATAATGCTTGGCCTCATCGTACATTATTAGTAAACATATATCTACAAGAGTAAAACGTATTGAAATGCCTTCTATTTCTCCAAATTTAAATCCTATTGAGCACGTCTGGAGCTAAATGAAGTTAGAGTATTTCCGAGGGGGTCATCAGCCAGAAATTCTTGACGATCTCAATGAGATGATTTTGGAGTTCTAAGAGGCAAGTCCTATAGAGTGTTATCATTAAAACAACTATTTGGAAACTGAGTATTTATTTGTCGTCTTTACGCTTTACAAGAAATATAAAAAAACGTTATAGTCCAGAAACTATTGCTAATATATTAAGTATACATTTATAGTCCAGACATTAATATAAAATAATATAATTAAATTGAAATATAATCATTACACCCCCCGCCTTAATATTATAATAATTATATACATATTTACGAAGCATTATTAGGACGTATTGTTAACATAATTTTGAGATTCATCATCTTCATCAGAAGAATCAGAAAGTGAATATTTGCAGACATTTTTAAAAGTTATATTTTTGGTAATATTTTCCGATCTTTTGACTATATCCTTTCTGTTTCTGCTGATAGTTTTACCAGAATGAAACATTTTAATGTTATATGAATTTGGTCTTTTATTTTTACTTGTGATTTGTTGAGGAATATTTTGTATTAACTTTTACATAGACAATGTCATTTTTGTTAAGTGGTCTTAATTTTTTAGCATGTACATCATAATATTTTTTCTGTTTAATTTGTTTTTGAAATAATTTTTTTCTGTACATATTGTTATTTATTTTTACAGGTTTCAAGTGATTTGTTGTTACAGGTAAAATACATTTTAAGGCTCTGTTATTTAATAATTGCACTGGCGAATAAGAATTTCCAACTATTGGAGTGTTTTTTAATTACAGTAATGCTAAAAATGGATCACAATTTGAAAAAATGCATTTTTTAAAAATATTTTTTAGTTTGAATGGATCTTTCTACAAGACTATCTGACCGTAAATGTTTTGGACTGGATGTTGTATGTACAAAGTCTCATTCATGTCAAAGGCATTTGAATTTATCAGAAGTAAACTGAGTTCCGCAATCAGACATAAATATATCAGGAATTCCTTGTCTTGAAAATATGTTTTTTAATTGAAATATAATCTCTCTAGAAGTAATATTTTTTAAACATACTACTTCTGGGAACATAATAATCTACAACAATAAGGAAATATTTTTTGTCTATTTCAAATAAATCTGATGCAACTTTTTGCCATGCTCTTAATGGAATTGAATGTTGTTGAAGTGGTTCTTTCGGATTTGCTTTTGCATAGGTTCCACAAGCCTGACAATCAGCTATTAACTGATTAATATCTCGTAACATACCATGCCAATATATCATGTCTCTAGCACGAGATTTTGTTTTCTCTTTACCTAAGTGACTTAAATGTAATTTTTGTAAAATATTTTTTCCTAATATTTTTGGAATTATTATTCTTGAATTTTTAAATATTAAAGTATTGTAATATGAAATTGCTTCTTGAAAAGTGCAATATATCCTTAAATTCTCAGACATTTTATTTTTATTTTCTGGCCAATCAAATCTTGTATATTTTATTAATTCGATCATTTCATTATCTTTTTGAATTTCGTTTTTTATTTCATCTAATTTTCGATCACTAACTTGTCACTTAATAAATTTGAGCTACTACATTTTAATCTAAATTATCAAAATTTAAACTATCAAATTTATTTTTTATTTTTTCATCGTGAGCTTTAGATAAGTCATCAGAAATATACATTTGAGAACCAGGTTTATATTTTAAATTTATGTTATATTACTGCAATTGAATTACCATTCGTTGTAATCGGGGAGGACATGAATTTAATGGTTTTTTAAAAATATATGAAAGAGTCTTATGGTCACTTTCAACTGTGACATCTTTATGACAATAAACAAATTGATGAAATCGTTTTAAGCCAAAAAGAACAGCTAGTAATTCACGCTTAATAGGGGCCCAATTTTGTTGTGATTCACTTAAGGCTTTAGATGAGTAATATACAGATAAATTATTTTGCAGCAATACTGCAGCTACCGCTGATTGTAAAGAATCAACAGAAATAGTTATGGGCTTATTAATGTCAAAAAATTGTAGTCCAATAGTTCACAATGGTGACCAAAAATTTTTGCCTACCAGTCATTTTTATCGAATAAACTAATGCAATCAATAAATATGTTATCATTACATTGATAATCTATTAAATTTACAGACTTACATACTTTAGAAAAATGGTTCATCTTTTTACACTTTATGCACTGTTTTCCATATGCAGGGCATTGATTTCTACCATGTGATATGCCGCACTTATAACATTTAAATTTTGGCGCACTGTCGTTTTAACTGAAGCTTGTAGACGCGCGCACAAATTCATTTCTCTCTTGATGACCAAAGTTCCTATTTCTAGAAAAAGAGGGTCTAGAAAAGGATGGATTATATCCACGAACTTTTTTAAAATTTATCTTTATCTACTAAAACATGATTTGAACTAGTAATTTTTTCTATTTGCTTCTTGGTTTTTTCAGAAGTTTTACAGATATCAAATGCTTTATTTAAAGTCAATTTTTTAGTTCTAATTAATTTATTTTGTAATTTAGAATCTGATTTTAGACCTAAAATTAACTTACTTGTTATTAAACTGTCTGTCAGGTCACCAAATTCACATGAAGTACTTAAATCTCTGAGGTCTGTTATATAATTGTCAATTGTTTCATTTTCTACCTTGTCTCTGGTTAGAAAAATGTGACGCTCGTGGGTAACGTTTATTTCTGGATTAAAGTAGTCATCAAATTTTTTTATTATCATATCATAATCCATGTTCGTTTCACCTTCTGCGTACTGAAAATTATTATACTCTTTAAGGGCTATGTCACCAACACTAGCTAGAAGCAAGGATGACTTGTATTCCTTATCTTCTTTCTCAGATTTAGTTGGTTTCATATACAGCATAAATTTTTGTTTAAAAATTTCCAATTATCCCCAAGAGAGCCTTCCCAAGACATCGGTTCTGGTTGATTTATAGGAATAAAATGTTGATGCACTATTTTTTCTGACAAAGTTTGTGGCTGAGTTATTGTTTGCGGATGGTTTATATTGTATTAACATTCTTTATATTTTTATTTTAAAAACTAACTTCGCTATTTAATAATTTTACGTAGGTTTTTGTAAAGAATATTTAGTTTACTTCAAATATTCTTTTTTTTATCCTTTTTTTTTCACTGCGCCATGTTATCATTGAAACAACTATTTGAAAACTGAGTATTTATTTGTCGTCTTTAAGCTTTACAAGAAATATAAGAAAACGTTATAGTCCAGGAACTATTGCTAATATATTAAGTATACATTTATAGTCCGGACATTAATATAAAATAATATAATTAAATTGAAATACAATCATTACAAGAGCTAATTATACTTAATTTCAAACATGCCAATACATTTTTTGCTGCCTTACTTTTACACTCTGTACATCAAAAAGGGGTTGAAAAAAAATATTTAACGTCACCGACGAAAACCGCAAGAATGGCGCTTTGCACCTCTTGTTGAAAATCCAACATCGTCAAACAAATGTCGAAGTTATAGCTAGTCAAAATTAAGCTGTCTCACTTTATTTTAACTAGACGCAATGCATATTTTATTAAAAATAAAAAAAATTAAAAGCTCTTGTGTGATCTATTTTAAGGCTTACTCCAGAACAAAATTTTAAGACACAAAAAGAAATACTAAGGAAAACGTGCTAACCTTGTTTTTATGTACGGTCCAAATACCAATAATAATATATAAGCAACATCGAACCTTCCTTTAATTTCCCTAGTGAACATTGACCTCCCTGACTTTTTAATAAACTCGGGCTAAATGTGGAAAATGTACCAGTGCGCGCGTAATATAATGAAAGACTGACAGTATCGTTGAGGCATGTTCATCAAGGCAGATATTATCTACGATGTCGAACGGTTTTGTATGTATAGGAGATAATTACAGGGAAAAATGCAGCTTTAGCATTCCCATTTACTGATACACGCCGACCTGCATACTAAATAACTTGGGTAAACGAATTCATCGTCAGTGGAAACTGAGGAATTATGAGCAGACTCAAAGCTCGTTGAAATATGCCACGAACATATTAGGGAACTGGTTATATTAAGAAAGCAACTTGGAAGAAAACCATGAATAGAATAAATACCAAAAATAGCATATTATAAAGTAGGTAACCAATGTTCGTTGTTTGTAGAGGGTAAAATGAATCTATACAGAAAACATTTATTTGAGAATTTTGTTTACAGACAACTTCTCCGTTATTTGAAAAGATAGGAAAAAAGGAGACTAATTTCAATAGCTTGAAAATATACTTCAAATTATACAAACATCTTAAAAATGTCTTCCATTAATGGAACCTTCATTAAAATTTATAAGCATGCTAAACTTTGACAGAAATGTGACCTGTTTGAATGATACACTCTAAAAAAGATTTTCTAGAACAAAACAAAATTTGTTTAACATAATCAAAACTTATCTCTTAACAAAACGTAGGTGCTTATTTAAAATGATGGTTTATTTGAAAGTTTGAAACAGTTTAGTTGAAAATATGAAGTGTAGATGAAAGGAGGACCTCTACATACCATACTTAAAAACTAATATATATTTGTTCCATTCAATCAAATAATTTGTTTATTTGACGTAAATAAATAGATTTAAAAGAAGTTGGATAGTTATCCTTCGCAACCTTTATAGATTTATTGTGGAACTCCGTTATTTATAGTATGTCATCTATTCTGGCCTTTTTATTTAGACAATACCTTTAACAGTGGCTTTTGCATTTGTTTATATGCTTACGGCTTTTCTTCGATTAATGTTAGAAACTTCAATTTGGTAATCACGCTGGCACAAGACGTAAATTAAAGTTTTCTCCCCTTTTCACATAACCTGCAAAGTGAGAATTCTTCTGTTAAATTGAGGGCACTTTTTAGACAAGTCTCATACAATTAATCCATCGCCTTTATTAAAAGGTGTCGCTTGTACGGTTAGATATGAGCCACAATAGCTCCATCTGGGCCGCAGTGGAAATCTATGAAATGATTGTGATTGTGTGTGTGTGTGTGTGTGTGTGTGTGTGTGTGTGTGTGTGTGTGTGTGTGTGTGTGTGCGTGTGTGTGCGTGTGTGTGTGTGTGTGTGTGTGTGTGTGTGTGTGTGTGTGTGTGTGTGTGTGTGTGTGTCCACCATAACTCATGAACCGATACAAAGAAGAACACCAAATTTTAAACTTAAGCTTAATTCTAGTCTGCGGTGATCTAATTAGATTTTGGGCAGAGTCGGAACATTTGGGGGGATACTTTATTGGTGGTAATTTTTATATTTTATAAAATATATCCGTTATTTACGTGTGGAGAAGAAAATTCCTTAAATAAAAGTTACTTATAATATTATTATCTATAATTTTTGTTTTATACAAAATTTTCCTAAAATGGTCCGTATTCGAGAAATTTGACAAAATGTAAAAAAAATATTTTTTTATAAAAATTGTTCAGATAAAAGTTGTTTGTAATATAATTCTCTATAATTTTTATTTTTTACATAATTTCTCTAAAATAGGCCGTATTAGAGATATTTGAGAAAATGTGTAAATTTCGAATTTTGAAGAAAACTCAAAAACGGATAAAGGAAAGAACATTAAATTTTAAACTTAAGTTTTATTTCGGCCTGAGGTGAAATTATTAGATAGATTTTGGACAAAGGCGGAACATTTGGGGGGTACTTTATGGGAGGCTGTTTTTATATTTTATGGAATATATCTGGTATTTATGTTTGGAGAAGAAAATTGTTCAGATAAAAATGACTTACAATAGTATTATCTATAATTTTGGTTCTATACAATTTTTTTTTTAAATGGTCCGTATTCGAGAAATTTGACATAATGTAATAAAATTCAAATTTTTAGGAAAATTGTTAAATAAAAGTTATTTGTGATATCGATCTTTATAAATTTTGTTTTTTATACGATTTTTCTAAAATGAATTGTATTGAACGAAAAGTGCTAAATTAAAATTTTTCAGTATTTTCGTTTTCAATGAATATCTATGGAAAAATGTTTCGAGTTAGATGTATGTGGAAAATGTATATATTTATTTATAGAGGTGCTGCAATAGGTTGTACAAAATAATCAGAAAAAGCCTATAATAACTAGATAGGAAAGTCCATATGTTGGACACATCAGATTTTTGATAAGAGAATTACCTTTAGACCAAGCAGCTCTTAAGGTAATCAGAATAAATGGCACTTTTTTGCCTGATACTTCTTGCTGATTTATTATTTATTTTTTACATTGTTTACATGGCTATTAGTTCGGCCTAAAATAATGTTGCGTATTCCCATTTTATGAACGAAAATAAAAATGCTTAAAATCAAGTACCACACAATATTTTATTAGAATCAAGGGCCATCATGAGGCCTAAAAGGAAGAATGTATTAGTGGTTCATCTAATCACTAACAAACATTAGTATTATGTCCTAAAATTAAAAATAGTAATGTAACGTATGGTCAAAGATCTTAAAAAAATAAAATTTACTCTTAACTTATTAGCATATTAACTAGTGTGTGGAATTAAAATTGGCCTTACAAAATGCATTGTCTAATACTAGGTGTTCGTTTATAGTTAAAACATTTGAAAAAGGAAAAGAAACAGTATAGCAACTATTGTATAGAGACAAAATATTAAAACGAGAAAAAAACTTGTTCCGATATGTAAGTCGTCCAGACGTGGCAAAAGAAGGATGAATGAGGGCAGGTAAGAAAAGCTGTCGAATCCTATCCATGACAGATGAGTTTCTTGTTTTCAACTATATAACAAGCAATATGTATAGAATGTCTTCATCTACAATAATATTTATACACCGCAGCAAATGATGAGATGAGTAGGACAATTTCTTCTGACTAGGATAAAAGCCAAAAACGGTAACAATAGTACCTGTGCTAATAATAATAAGAACCACCAATAATTCGACTGGTTGGCGAAGGTGAAAATTGAAAGAGATACAACAATATAAGGTTCCTATAGGAATGTATGTGGGTATATAAGTTTCCTATAGGAATGTATATTGGTAATTAGGCTCTACTTATAGGAAAGATTAAATAAAATTGTTGAAAAGAAACACATTTCTTTTAAAATCTACGAACAGCGCATCGAAAATTTATATCAAAGAAAAAACTTAACTACTTTTCGTAGTCCCATAGTTTTTCAACTTTATCTGAATCTGTAATATGTGGAGGATGGGTTGCTCCTCGGCACTTAGACCTCACTAGACCAATTGTGCAACCTTCTAAATTGATGTGCTACATTTCTTACTAATTAAAAACTTATGAATTCCTTTCTTTTATAAGAAGTATAACATCTGGTGAAAGTGATGTTGTTGCTACACGTAAGTTATTTTCCAAATTTCCTACTATCAGTAATCATTGATGCAAATTTTTGATATAGTAGTATTTAAAACAAAATACTTACAAACATATTTTTGAACTAAGACTTTTTAAGAAATTGTGATTCGAACATAATTGTACCAACCTTAAATGTGTAATCTCCTATAAGAATTTTTCTGTTACGAACAGGGTTACACCCGCTATTATAAAAATTCGTACTCTCCATGCTTAAATTAATTTAAAATGGCATTTAATTTATCATCCAACTTTAGCTGTAATCGGATTATTTTGTTTATGTGAGGTAACATAAGGATAGCTATAAATTAGAGACCACTGTGAAAATAGGACTTCCATGAAATAGAGAATGGTCGATTAGACCTCCTATACAATGACCAATAGCCCAAAAGGCCAACATGGAATAAATTAATCCATTTTAAGTGTCAAGCAAACTGTTCAACGCCAAACACCAGCATGAACAATCATCATGAACAATAGGTTGAATTATCCGGGGCGTTTCCTTTTATCAGTTGGCCTTGATTTATTACTTAAAGTTGGCTTTTCTAACAAGTCGGCATTCCATCACAGTATTCGTGTCAGAATCTAATTCGGTCGTATTTTAGTAATATGAGATATGTATACCTATATATACACCGTTTTTTTTTTTTATTTGAAGCTGGAAATTTGTACAGGTATATTTTAATATTTACGCTAAATTAGTTACGACGTAATTTTGGTTTAAATGACAGTAAAAATAGCGGTTATAGGTATTCCTTAACATTTAATTTCTATTATTTTCAATATTGTATTCAATTAAACATTACACATAATTTGTTAACATACTTTTATCATAGCTATTTATGTCAAAAAGAATAATAATAACACAGAATCCAAGAACATAGCCGTGGAAAAGATATTGTTAGAAACAGCTTTTTTGTGGAAATACATCATATCAATACTACCAGAAATTATATCTATACTCGAGTGAGAATTTTTCTTTTTCGATTAAAGAAATTATTACCAATAAACAGTATCGATGTAAGTACCAGTTTAAATTAGACAAGATGGAAGCGTGATTGAATAAATTAGAATGATATATGTCATATGTCTGTATAACTGTGATTGTAATTAGTATAATCACCAGTCACGAGTAATATGGAAATTAAAAGAGCGTGGTTCTACTTCAGCCATTTATTAATCACTTTCATTCTACAATTCCATTAACTGTTAACTATCCGCTCGCAGGCGGTGTTGCCAGAGTAGGCCACTGGCCTTTACTACTTAACATCCTCCTTTAACAGATTCAGCCTCTCAGGAACGTTTACCATACGACCTGAAAAAGTAGTTGTTGGTCGATTTAGATAAGTCTCCTCAGAGCCTTGACTCTGTGCGTTTACAGTATTACCCTCACTTGACATTACTTCTAGTTCCGAACTTTCTTCACTTGTTTCATATTCGGCACTGTCACTTTGTGCACTGTCACTTTCTTTATTCACATCTTCTTCAAAATCTAATTTTATGAAGTATTTTCTACTGTCTAATTCCATTTCTTCAATTTCAGTTTGTAATGGAACATGGTTCAATTTTGTTTCGATCTGATTATATAATTTAGGTTTTATAAATTTTCTATTGCGTATCAGCATTGAACCTTTTTTCATTTTGATTTGATATGATCGGTCCCTTATTTGTTTTAAAATAATACCTGGCAACCACTCAGACTTGGGTTTTAATTGTACATAAACTTCAGTTCCTGGTGTAAGTGGTTGTAAGGTTTTTACCCCTTTTTTATTATAATTTTGAGTACTTAAATTGTGTCTGTTGGCTAGAAATTTGTTATAATTTGCTTTATTTACAATTTTAGGCTGCAATGTTTTATTTTGTTGAGGTATTGATGTTCTAAGTTTGCGGGACATTAATATTTCAGCGGGTGAGTGAGTACCATCAATAAGCATATTACGATAAAACAGTAAAGAAAGGTATATGTCCCTTTTTTCATCTAAAACTTTTTAAAACATGTTTTTGGCGTTCCGAATATTTCTTTCTGTTAGACCATTTGATTGGGCATATGTAGGCGAGGATATAATGTGGTCAAACTCCCATGCCTGAGTAAATTTTTTTAATTCCCATGAATTGAATTGTGGCCCCCATCAGAAATTACGGTATTTGGTATACCATGTCTAGCAAAAATGGACTCTATCACTGTAGTACTAGTCGTATCGCTGGCTAGTTTCTCTATTTCTACATATTTAGAGTAATAGTCAGTTACTAGTAAGTATTTATGACCTCTTAACTCAAATAAATCACATCCTACTTTACACCAAGGTAGGTTTGGTATCTCGTGGTTATTTAATGGTTCAGATGATTGAGACTTTGAGTAATTTATGCACAGCTCACAATTTTGAATTTTTTGCTTTATTTCATTTACCATGGTAGGCCAAAAAATTGCCTCTTGTGCTAGCTTAACACACTTATTGATACCTAAGTGAATATAATGTATCCTATCTAGCATTTTTTTTTTTTTTGTAATGATTTAGGAACAACTAACAAAATATTTTTAAAACTTAAGTTTTCTGCTACAGTTAAGTCACTTTTGAATTTCCAGTATTGTTTTATACTGTCAGGAATTTTTTTAATAGTATTAGGCCAACCATCTAAAATTACCTTTTTTAAATGTTGAGCTAGTACGTGTCTGTTAAATAATGTACTTATCTATGTTAAGTTATTCTTGTTATTGTTTGGGGTTCTGACTGAGGATTTTACATCCATTTGCCTATCTTTATCGTTTTTTGTCCTTATTTTGATTTTACAATGTTCTATTTTCATTTAATTCCTACTAACTAAAATTTGTAATTTAAGTAAATTTTGTTGTTATTGTTTTAAGGTGTTTTTCTAAAAAATAAGACAATATTAAAGTGATGTTATGAAATTTAAAGGCAAATAAATAAAAACCTATCGTTTTTAATGATAAAGTTTACTAGTTCCGGTATACCACAGTTCCAATAATGGAAAATAAATAATATAAAAAGATAATATATAAAAAAAACACAACTACGAAAAAGTAATGACAATATCCACAGACTGACTCTAAAAATATTATACAATGGCTGTTCCGAGAAGAAGGCAGCTAGAGAAAGAACACGACTTGATACGCGCGCGCGAGACTCCAATCAGCCAATGACAATGACGAATCACGATTGACATGCGCTGCAGGCAGCGCCAAGAACGCTCTCGTGGCGCCATACTCAAATATAGCGAAAAGAGTTGAACGTCCACATTACCCACATATTTAAAACATCCTAAAAATATCCCAACAAAGACGTTTTAAACATGTCCTGAGCTTAAAATCGTCCGTTTTAACAGGACGTTTGGACGAAAGTGAGGCATGAACTTGACGTCTTTAAGATGTAGTGTGCTCTCTAGATATTATTAAATTAGGCTAGTAAGAAAAATTATACATAAATGAAGATAAATTTATAACTGACCCTTAACTAATACTAATTTGGTACAATAACAAGAAGTTTTAGCGAACAACAATTTTTTTATATCTTTTAAGTTTTTGTTTAAGAACTTGTATTTGTCTTGTTTTTCTTTGTTCTTTTCTACCTTTTGTGCAAGTTGTCTTGTAAGTCATTTTATGCCAGGGCTTTCTAGGATAGATTCCTTATTTGAAGTTCCATTTAAAGGGCCTGGCTCAGCTTTCAAATGCAATGCTCTTCCTTTTAAGTACTACAAACAATCAATTATTAAGGTAATATTTTGAATTATACACAAAAGGGTTGCTAAATTCTCAAAAGTTCGTAACATAATAATAAAAAGTAATTAAAAAAATATATATGTTAAATTATGTTTATTAGTATACGCACTTTCTTCGGCTGCATGCATTTAGAGAATTCAAGAAATATAGTGGGAACTGCTCCATTTAGTAAACGTCTTTTACAGTCCCTCCCATAAAAGAAGTCTTTTAAAATGTTTTGCTTGATCCACAGGAAATTTAAAATAAAACAACAAATAAACATTGCTGCAATTAATTAAGAAGCAAATGTAAATTAGGATTTAATAAAAGTTAATATTTAAAATTGTACAACACGCCACTGGCAAAAATTACATGTTTGGCTATTTTAATATCATTAATTGCTTATATATAAATGAAAAGCATAAAATAAATAAACTTGGTGGGTATAATTTATTACTCTGGCGTGAGACGTACAATATGTAAATACCAAGTTGTATAACCAAATAAAATGAAAAATATAAGAAAATACATGAAGTGAAAACGATTGATGTTTATCATTTACCTATAAAATGTAATATATGCTTATTTCTTGCCGCTATAACTTTAACACTGATATGCCACACAATAAACGATTGTAATAAACCAATTATTATGTGCCGTTTAATTCAAAAATCAGAAATAAACACGAACAAAATCTTTAATGTCACCGAAATGATTAGCACCAAAATAATGGAGTCCAATAGATAATCCTCACAGAATACTACGTGTGCTCGATATACTTGTTACGCGTCCTCTCTTTATTACCTAGTCTATGCTCTGATCATGACCTATTATGTGCCTGTCAGTTGCCTGTCAATATCTACGGGCAACCAATTTGTTTGGAATAAGGTTTGGAATGACTAATTCCCGGTTACCTCTTAACCAAGGGTATAACTTAAGTGTTTTTTGATTCATCACTTTAAAACGATAATTATAAAATCGAATGTTTGTTATCGATGACATTGATGACACGCATTGATACTTTACATACTATTTAACGTATTGAAGATTGCTGATTAAAAATTTATTTTTTAGCATATAACATTTAACTGAATAATTTTAGCTAATTTTATATCGTCATGAACTGCCAATTTGAGCACAATATTCTCAAGCGTCTCTGGACTAGCATCGTTTAATTTCTTTTCAAAAAATTATTTTTCTACACTCACATGGATATAAGCTTATGTATGCATAGATTACAAAATGAAAAAGTATAGTATTGCCTTCAACTGAACGAATATATTTTATATCCATTCTAGGTAGTGAGAACACTGCAAAAAAATTAAATTCACCAATCACAGTTCATATTTTGATCAACAGACTGCTATTATTTTTAAAATTTTAAATAAGTGACAATTCTGTTAAACTAATTGTCAGTGTATTATTTAGTTATTGAGATTAGACACATATTAAAATGGGTTATTCTTGTGTTATTTCTATTTTTATTTCGTCTGTAATTATAAAAAGTTTGTTAATTTAAATAAAACTATATGAAGTCAATTTAATTACGAGTATTAAAGCAACACAATTAACTTATAGATGGTCCTGTGGTCAGAGTTTTTGTCTATCATACGGATTGAGAAATATTAAATTATTTTTTATTTTTTGTTCTTGTTTACTTTATTTTAGAAACAAGTAAAAGTCATAAATTATTTTTAAATTAATTATTTTATATTAATAACCTAAACTAATTTTTAATATTTATAGATTTTCGTTAGTGGGTCGTAGAAAAAATATACTGTACAACTCAAGTGGATTGTCCATATGGCCATCATATCAAATCTTGCTGCACAAACTATTATTTTAATTCAGATTAAATTATTAACAAACTCTGCCTTTAATAACAATTTTACATTGCAATGCTTTATGCTGGTAAAACTATCATTACAGAATTCTCCCAGACTACTTGATATTTCGAAATATTTGAAAAATAAGTAAGAAATCTTAATCTGAGTTTATGA
This sequence comes from Psylliodes chrysocephalus, assembly GCA_927349885.1. Lineage (NCBI taxonomy): Eukaryota > Metazoa > Arthropoda > Insecta > Coleoptera > Chrysomelidae > Psylliodes > Psylliodes chrysocephalus. The sequence continues at coordinate 18,880,759 of OV651817.1, forward strand.
AAATCAAATCAAATATAGTAATATATCAGTGTTAGTAGTAAAAAACAAATCTTTATATACTTCGGTTAAGAACGACATTATAAACTTCGCATATTATATTATATTATATTATATTATATTATATTATATTATATTATATTATATTATATTATATTATATTATATTATATTATATTATATTATATTATATTATATTATATTATATTATATTATATTATATTATATTATATTA
>OV651817.1:18888489-18920989 GCA_927349885.1 Psylliodes chrysocephalus
CAGGGAAAATTCATTATAAATACATAATTTCCAATTGTAATAGTAAATTTTATCTGTTCATTTCAAGCGTAAATTTTAGGAACAAATATTTTTTTAATTTTCCTTCTGATATTGATCAAAGAAAGAAATCGTGCTACATTTTAAACATTCCACTTGAATCCAATCATAAATTGTGAGACAATTTTGATACAAATCGTTCAAGAGTAAGACAAAGACAAATATTTTCTTTGCCTTTAGCACTCTCAAAACCATATACACCAAAGATAATAGTACTGTTACGCAGCACCCTGCAGTAGCCTGCGGCTATCATAGGAAACGTACACATAGAAAAAGAAGTGGAATGTTACTCATCACTCTATAGTGTGCTGCGGTCGTCATAAGTAAAAGTACAAGTACAAGAATATTCCAGGAATGTCCAGAAATGTCATTACCCGTCAAGATCATTCTAGATGACAGGTCGAGAAGGTTCGAGAAGGTCAAGAAAGCTATATAAGTTGACGACCTGACGTCAGAGTTTTAGTTTTATGATAGACGTTATACGTGAATGTTATCAGTTGTAAAGTTATTTTCAAAGTTGAATTATAGTTATTGTAAAGTTCAGTTGAAATAAATTGTGATACCAAAAACCAGCGTAACATTGGTGTCAGAAGTAAGGTCTAAACTAAAAGTTCATGGTAAGTACCAGATCTACCGAGTACGAAGCAGAAATGGACACTTCAGGCCGCCCACCAGCATGGTTTTTGAAGATGGAAGAGGAGAGAGTAAGGCGAAAAGAGGAAAAGGAACGGCATAGGAAGGAAAAAGAGGAGGAAAGAGTGAGGCGAGAAGAGGAAAAGGAAAGGCGTAGGAAGGAAGAAGAGGAAGAAAAGGAACGGCGGAGGAAGAAAAAAGAGGAGGAAAAGGAACGGCGTAGGAAGAAAGAAGAGGAGGAAAAGGAACGACGTAGGAAGAAAGAAGAAGAGGAAAAGGAAAGGCAAGAAGAGGACAAAGAGAGACGTAGGATGGATGAAGAAAAAGAGAAGGAAGAGAGGCGTAGAAAAGAAGCGGGGGAAATTATGAATGGTTTACTGCAAATACAAGAAAACTTTAAGCAAGAGGTAGGTCAGCTAAATAGCTGAGTAGATCTCTTAACACAACAACAAGATAACTAAGAACAGCAGCAAGAGAATCTAAAAACTAATTTAGAGAATTTAAAAACGAATTTAGAACATCAACAAGAACAGGCCAGAGTAGAGTTGGAAAGTCAAATTAGAGAGTCAGAAAGAAGAATTCGTAGTCAAGCTTACGCAAGAAACATTGAGGCTGAAAACACTACCGCATCTTCATCCATAACCGAACCAAGCCACATTCGAATCCCAGTCTCACAAAACCAGAGCAACAAGACCCTAAAACCACCCACGTTTGACGGTCAGACAGACTCCAATTTGAAGCTGCAGCTAGAGCCAATAGCTAGACCGAGACAGAGATGGCGGCTTCATTGATAGTGTCATTGCGAGGTCAGGCAGCAACTATTTTGCAGTTACTTGCCCAAGGAAAACCCAGTTACTTATCTCTCGTCCAAGATTTAGAGACAAGACATGGCCAGCAGCATTTAAAACAAGTATTCCAAAGTCAGCTAAAATTTTGTAGTCAGAAACACAATGAGAGTCTACAAAAATTCGAAGCCGATATTAAAAGATTACTGCATCTGGCCTATCCACAGGCACCTAAAGATTTCTTAGAGCAAATCGGCATAAAAGCATTCATTGATGGACTACAGGATGTGGAAATTAAGCAGGCTCTTCGGCTACAACACCATAAGACCTTGAGTGAGGCCCTTATTGCAGCCCAGAAATACGAAGCAGCAAAAACTATATCTAGATCTTCTCTCGCAAAATTGAGAGAAATTCGATTTCAAGAAAGCGAAGACGCTACCACTAGTACTATCCCTCAACCTACCCTCACACAAATCTTAAATATCCTACAAAGCATGCAACGAAATAGTCGAAATGAGAGCAGAAGATGCTTTAATTGCGGAAGAATCGGACACCTTTAAAGAACATGTCGAAGCAGGGCTCGTTCTATGAATCGAGAATCGGATAAGGATGCTAGAAATTCACCTTAATCAACCTCCCGAAGCCCGTTACGAAGTCCAACAAGGAATAATTATAGCAGATATGCCTCATGGAGAAGCGTGTCACCCACTCCTAGCTGGCTTTCTAACCATAGTCAGGGAAACGAATAAAGGTTGACATTACGGGGCAGGCGTCGGCTGTAACAGAGGGCCCCAAAATTCGCACTTACACCTTAAATAAAAACGAACAAAATCTATTGGTATATCGATAATTAATAAGGCATCTTTGTCCTTGATACTGGTGCAACTAAGTCTTTCATTTGAACAGGGATCCTGCATCGAAAGCCACGACCAACTTGAAGAAGCTTAGTTCTGGAAACAGCTACAGGGCACACTACTCCTGTTCTAAGCGAGATATCAGCAACCGTACAGATTGGTAAAACCCTGATAGAACACTTATTTCTGGTGGCCGATATTAAAGATCAGTGTGTCCTGGGTATGGACATTATGCAAAATAAGTTTATCATCGACCTTCAAAACAAGATCTTGGTAATTGGAAACGAGGAAATTGTCCTAAATTCTGAAGAAAATAGTCAACTGATAAAGGTCCTAGTAGAAGAAAACATAGAAGTACCCCAAAATTCTGAAGCTGTCGTCTCGGCGAGACTAAGCGAGAAATCACACGGTTTACGTGTGGGCATTGTGGAAAGTGAAGAATCTGTGAGTGACGGAATTCTGGTAGCTAGATGTCTTGTTAACGTTGATAAACTAATTCCAGTAAGGGTTGCCAATTTATTGAAGAGACCATTCAAACTGAAGAAGGGACAAGAAATAGGGCTCTGTACACCGGTGGAAAACATAATCAAGTGCGAAGACCGTTCCACTGGGAAAGCCACCACAAGTACCTCGGTTGACGCCAGCTTTGTAAAACAGCTATTTAAAAATTACGACCACCTGATAGCTGAAGAACTTAGAAAAGTCAAAGAATTTATCAATTCCAACTTACATTTTCGAAACAGGAAAATCTACGGGGCGTACCAGTCTTGTTCAGCATGGAATTTATACAGGTGATGCAAGACCAATACGACAAACACCTAGAAGACTCCCATTTGCTAAACAAAAAGAAGTAGCAAATATGATACAGGACATGATGGATGCAAATATCATTGAAGAAGCTTCTGGTCCCTGGTGCTCACCTGTGGTTTTAGTAAATAAGAAAGACGGATCTACTCGTTTCTGTGTAGACTATAGAAGATTGGCGACAGCTTTGTAAAACAGCTATTTAAAAATTACGACCACCTGATAGCTGAAGAACTTAGAAAAGTCAAAGAATTTATCAATTCCAACTATGACATTTTCTAAAAAGGAAAATCTACGGGGCGTACCAGTCTTATTTAGCATGGAATTTATACAGGTAATGCAAGACCAATACGACAAGCACCTAGAAGACTCCCATTTGCTAAACAAAAAGAAGTAGCAAATATGATACAGGACATGATGGATGCAAATATCATTGAAGAAGCTTCTGGTCCCTGGTGCTCACCTGTGGTCTTAGTAAATAAGAAAGACGGATCTACTCGTTTCTGTGTAGACTATAGAAGATTTAATCAGATAACACATAAAGACAGCTATCCACTCCCTCGAATAAACGACACACTAAACACTCTATCAGGTGCAAAATGGTTTTCCACGCTAGACTTGAAAAGCGGATACTGCCAAGTAGAGGTACATCCTGACGATCGAGACAAAACTGCTTTTTCAACTGGCAGCGGATTATACAGATTCCAGGTTCTCCCGTTTGGTTTCTGTAATGCCTAAACCAAAAGATAAAAGAGAAATTAGAAGTTTTCTTGGACTGTGCTCATATTACCGGAAATTCGTCAAAGACTTTGGCCGAATTGCTAAACCCCTTCATCGACTAACTGAAAACGGTAGTATATTTGACTGGATGCCGGATTGCCAAAATGCCTTCACCGAGTTGAAAAAACGATTGACCACAGCACCCATCCTAGCCTATCGTCGAGAACAAGGACAATTTATTTTGGACTGTGATGCATCCCAACACGGCTTGGGCGCCGTGCTATCCCAAGAACAAGAGGGGGAACAGAAAGTAATCGCTTACTTTAATAAGACCTTGGGAAAAGCAGAGAAGAATTATTGCGTCATCAGGAAAGAACTATTAGCTATTGTCAAAGCCCTTGAACACTTCCATACTTACCTTTTTAACAGAAGTTTTATCATTAGAAGTGACCATAGTGCCTTGCTGTGGCTGATGACTCTTAAAAAACCTGAGGGACAAGTTGCTAGATGGATAGAAAGACTGCAACAATATAACTTTAAGATAGTGCATCGAAGGGAACGTCTCCATAGCAACGCAGATATTCTCTCCAGGCGACCCTGTTTAGAACGACAATGCCGGTACTGTAAAAGGCTTGAAGAACGAGAGGAGCTGGTTGAAGAAGTTAGTCTACAGGCGACCACTATCAAGCCAGAGGATGACGATGACGAAATCACTCTTGAAAGCCTAAGAAACTCTCAAAAGAAAGACAATGACTTGAAGGTTGTCCGAGAATGGCTCAGAAATGGAGTCAGACCTACATGGCAAGAGATAGCCAAATATAGTGGACCCATTAAAGGGTACTGGACTCAGTGGGATTCCCTGTATCTTCACGATGATCTATTGCACCGGAAGTGGGAGAGCTCCGATGGAGTACATGTAGTCCGCCAGTGATTCTGCCGAAATCACAGGTCAGAAATGTATTGGAGAAGCTTCATAGCAGTCGTTCAGGAGGACACTTTGGTACTAAAAGGACACTTGCACGAGTTCGGGAAAGATTTTATAGGGTCAATTGCCGACGGGATGTAGAAGATTGGTGCAAGGAATGTGACCTCTGTAATGACAGAAAAGGGCCTAAAACAAGAAGTAGAGGTAAAATGGCACAGTACCTTTTCAGAGAGCCTTTCGAACGGATCTCCATTGATATCCTCGGACCACTTCCCTTAACAGAAAGGGAAAACAAATACTTGATGGTTGTTATAGACTATTTTTCAAAGTGGCCCGAAATAGTGCCTATTCCTAATCAGGAAGCGACGACAGTAGCGGAAGCATTTATGACGAACGTCATTGCGAGACACGGAGTCCCCCTGGAATTACATTCTGACCAAGGACGAAATTTTGAATCCGAATTATGGCAAGAATTAATGAAACTGAAACTGAAACACGCACTACGCCTCTACACCCACAGTCCGACAGAATGGTAGAAAGACACAACAGAACGATATGCCAGTATCTTTCAATGTTCGTCTCTGATAATCAAAAGGACTGGGACACTTTAATTCCTCTATTTCTGCTTACCTACCGAAGTTCTGAACATGAAACGACCGGGTATACCCCATCCATGATGATCACCGGAAGGGAGATTAAACTTCCCCATGATCTTCTTTTTGGAAGGCAGCCTCCTGGTGAAGAAGAGATGCGTACTCCTCCCACATAGATACAGAACTTAAAAGAAAGATTAGAAAAGGTATACAAATTCGCTCGTCAACGTTTGAAAGTTAATAGCGATAAAGTAAAAGCTAGAATCGACATGCATGCCACAGGGACACATTTTAAGAGAGGCGATCCAGTATGGCTGTACAATCCCAAGCGCCGACAAGGACTTTGTCAGAAGCTGCAACGGAACTGGAAAGGCCACTACACCGTCCTCAAGAAAATCAACGACCTGATCTACCGCATTCGGTTGTCAAAGAGAAGTAAACCCAAGGTAGTTCACATTGAGAAGTTAGCGCCATACCGTGGTTCAGATCCTCCCCGTTGGCTCCAACCAGTTCCCCCCCGTTGGCTCCAACCAGATCCCAGTAGTCAAGTTATTCGGGGAGAATAACTAGAGAGGAGGGAGCAATGTTACGCAGCACCCTGCAGTAGCCTGCGGCTATCATAGGAAACGTACAGATAGAAAAAGAAGTGGAATGTTACTCATCACTCTACAGTATGCTGCGGTCATCATAAGTAAAAGTACAGGTAAAATAATATTCCAGAAATATCCAGAAATGTCATTACCCGTCAAGAACATTCTAGATGACAGGTCGAGAAGGTTCGAGAAGGTCAAGAAAGCTATATAAGTCGACGACCTGACGTCAGAGTTTTAGTTTTATGATAGACGTTATACGTGAATGTTATCAGTTGTAAAGTTATTGTCAAAGTTAAATTATAGTTATTGTAAAGTTCAGTTGAAATAAATTGTGATACCAAAAACCAGCGTAACAGTACTTAGTAATATTATCACACCTTTAAACATATTACCTGTGTTACATTTTAATAATATAGATCAAAATTTCAAAGACGGTCAGTCATCAAATGAATTTGAATATAATCTAAGAAACAACGTTTTGATAATGGATTTTTAAATAAAATTAGAGAAACTCGAGTTGATCTCCTAGAAACAAAACAAAATTTCAAAATCAAAGATATTTTAACAATTTAATTTGAAACTATTATAATGATAGTAGGTTTGGTCTGGTTTCTTTAAAACTCGATGCAAACCATCGGAGAACCAGTGGAACAGTTCAATTCCAAATTATTTGTTGCATACAACTATTAAACTGTCCAATGGTCAACTAGTCCTCTGATAATTCTTAATGTATTGTTTAAGAACCCGAACAAACCTAGTATGGGGACGGGGCAATGTTTTAAAGACCAAAAAGAAAAAAAAATTAATTGAAGTTACTGTATTTAATTTTTTTTCTGTTTTAGTTTATATGGATGGTTGCTTTTATCTTATTTCCCAAGATTCAAGATTTTTTTGTTTATTAGGCATATTTTTCAAATCAAGTACAGGAATTATTTGTTTTGCAATTTCTGATTTTCATTATTTTAATCAAAGATTGTTAACGTACGTAAATAGTTTTGTAATGTTTGTGATATTAGAGTAACGTTCTTAAAGATTATAAATATTTGGAGATAATTTATAATACTGTTAGAATTTGTTTTTAGTTCAAACTCATTAGATAATCTTTAGAGAATAATATTTTCATGAAATTAGGAGTATTTTTATAGAAACTAGTAAACATTTCCAAATATTATCCATATCTCAAAGTGGTCTGAAGTAGATTAAAGGGAAGTAAAAGGCTCAAAGTCTGTCGACCACATAAATTTATTAGATTGGGTTGCAAGCGCTTTCGACCTAAAAGGTCATCATCAGGCAAAAAAAAATTTGTAAGTGAGTAGGTAGGTAGGTACAATCTGCAATAATAATTTTAGATAACAAAACGTTTTTATAGAAAAGCTAGGTGTTTTACCACTATGTGTCCACAGAAAAAATTAGGTATGTTGAATTAAAAATTTTTAAATTGTAAAAATTGTTGCAAAAAATTGTAAAAATTGGCACGTACTGCCTCCCTCATTCGAGGTTGGATACTGTTCAATCTTGAACCTCACCTGCCTCCATCTAATGAAGGTGGTTTCGAAAGAGATTAATTTTAAAGTTCCACATGTGTGCTTAAGGCACCATGTGGAAAGTGTTACTTTTGGGGAAATACCGCTACTCCCCCTATCCCCAGTACAAATGGGGTAGACGGAGTACGGTTTATGTACACCCTTAAGCCTAGGCTTAAGGGGTATCATTAATTATTAACTTGACTTTACTTAGAAAAATTCACTTAGCACTTTGGTCATTCACCGGTGAAGTTAAATGAGAAAATGGTGGAGAATTTACGACATTTGACAACTGACATATGATGGAAGACACGTAGTTACAATTATGGTTGAGCTAATAATTATTAAATTTGACATTAGTTAAATTGAATATGTTAAATTAGTTTTGTGACAAATTTTATGGTATAAATTTAAACAATTTGACAGGATGTCCAAGAATAAATTCTGTTGGTGTTATGAAGTTAGAGTGACATTTGATTTTTAAAAAAAGAAGAATTTGACATTAGACATTAGATTGAGGTTAAGGAAATTTATAATAAATATGAATTTTTTGAAAAAAGGGGCTATTATATATATTATTACAAGTAAAAAGTTGAAGGATTTACAAAGAATTTAGGAAACTAGTGAGGATGATGGGATTAATTGTAGTTGTTGAATTGAAAATACTAGAAGGTTAATCTGGAAAAGATAGGTTGTAATTGATCATTTCAACAAACCACATCTGGGTTATTAATATGTTGATGGATGTAATACATTTCAAGTAAGTCCAGCTTAATGCCTTTGGGCCATTAGATAAGAAGAGAGGCGTTATCTGAAAAAGTGAAGTTATGTTTAGTATAGAGAACATGATTAGCAAATGCGGAATTGGTATCTGAAATATTCGAGGATTTATATCTGTTGATGGTTTTGTAGTGTTCTAAAATTCGGGTTTCTGTCTTTCTTCCTGACTGGCCGACGTAGATGGCATTGCAATCATTACAATTCAGTAAATATACCCCTGGTTTATGGAAAGTGGGTACAAGATATTTATTTCGTACTAGAAGTGAGTAAAGTGAGTTGGTACTTTTAAAGGCTATGTTTATGTTGAATTTTCTGAATATTTTAGCTAGTTCATATGACACACGGCCCAAGAAAGGAATAGAACCTGAATAAACCTTAGGAACAATGGAATTAGAAGAATTAAGTGAGATGGTGGGATAGGACAATCTAAATTTGTTGAAAAATCTGAAATACATTTTATTAAGAAGCTCTAAGGGGAAACCATTGTTGATAGCAAGTTGTTTAATTAAATCTATCTCTTTATTAAAGTTTAATTCTGACAGAGGGATGGTGAAAGCTCTATGTAGAAAACTATTAAAGGAAGCTTTTTTATGTGACAAAGAGTAGCATGAGTCGAATGGTATAAGGGTATCTGTAGTGGTCGGTTTTCTATAAATATCAAACTGTAATCTATTGTTGATTGTGTCTTTGGTAATAAATAAATCTAGAAACGGTATAGTGTTGTTATTTTCACTTAGATGGAGGCAGGCGAGGTTCAAGATTAAACAGTATCCAACCTCGAATGAGGGAGGTAGTACGTGCCAATTTTTACAATTTTTTACATCAATTTTTACAATTTAAAAATTTTTAATTCAACATACTTAATTTTTTCTGTGGACACATAGTGATAAGACACCTAGCATTTCTATAAAAACGTTTTGTTATCCTAAATTATTATTGCAGATTGTACTTACCTACCTACTCACTTACAAAAATTTTTTGCCTGATGATGACCTTTTAGGTCGAAAGCGCTTGCAACCCAATCTAATAAATTTATGTGGTCGACAGACTTTGAGCCTTTTACTTCCCTTTAGTAAACATTTGTAAAAATAGATTGTACTTTGTAATAATGATTGTAGGTGGGGTTATCCAGGTTTTCCTCACCTGTAAATAAAACGGCACCATCAGTCATCTTAAAGTCGTCCTAGAGTGCCATAGCAAATAATAAAAGCCATGCTTGCCTCGTACAATCTCTTGGGGTTTAACTTATATGGGGGTAAAGGGTAACAAAATCTATTATTATTATTATTATTATTATTATTATTATTATTATTATTATTATTATTATTATTATTATTATTATTATTATTATTATTATTATTATTATTATTATTATTATTATTATTATTATTATTATTATTATTATTATTATTATTATTATTATTATTATTATTATTATTATTATTATTATTATTATTATTATTATTATTATTATTATTATTATTATTATTATTATTATTATTATTATTATTATTATTATTATTATTATTATTATTATTATTATTATTATTATTATTATTATTATTATTATTATTATTATTATTATTATTATTATTATTATTATTATTATTATTATTATTATTATTATTATTATTATTATTATTATTATTATTATTATTATTATTATTATTATTATTATTATTATTATTATTATTATTATTATTATTATTATTATTATTATTATTATTATTATTATTATTATTATTATTATTATTATTATTATTATTATTATTATTATTATTATTATTATTATTATTATTATTATTATTATTATTATTATTATTATTATTATTATTATTATTATTATTATTATTATTATTATTATTATTATTATTATTATTATTATTATTATTATTATTATTATTATTATTATTATTATTATTATTATTATTATTATTATTATTATTATTATTATTATTATTATGTTCTTCTCGCCGCTACAGTTTTGGGCGGTATTTCTGGTGAAACCAGATCCCAACAAGAGATCAAAGGTTTTCACCCTAGCACCTTGCGTAATATATGTGCAGTTCCCATAAGTGCAATTTTCTGCACTTCGTTTCTAGATGGTTGGCCTGGAAGCATTTGCAGATAGTTGTTGAGACCAGTTTTTATTGTACCCAATGCTCCCACTATAACCGGTACTACTTTTGTTTTTGTATTCCACATCCTGCTCACTTCAATCTGGAGGTCTTTATATTTACTTAATTTTTCTGATTCTTTGCTCAGGATGTTTGAATCATCTGGAACTGATATATCGATCAGAAGACATGTTTTGTTTTTTTTATCGTGCAGTACAATGTCTGGTCTGTTGGCTAAGATTGTCCTGTCGGTAACTATAGGCATATCCCACATAATAACAATGTCATTTTTAGTGATAACCTTATTCGGGATATGCTCATAGTACTTATTTGTTACCTCTAGTCCTATGTTTCTGCACATAATCCAATGGATATATGCAGCAACTTTGTTGTGTCTATGTGTGTATTCAGAAGGAGCAAGCGTAGAACATCCGGCTATTATATGGCTGATGTGTTCTTCTGCTGTAAAACACATTCTACACTTGCTGTTAACGTTCTGTTTTAAGATGTTCTTCTGATAGTATCTTGTTGCTAGGACTTGATCTTGGGCAGCTACAATTAGACTTTCGGTCTCACCTTTGAGGCCTGAGCTACGTAGCCAGGACATACTTCCTTCCTTATCAACTGCTGGTCTACTCAGGTTTTTGTAAAATTGTCCATGCAGTGGCTTTTGTTCTAAACATTTAATTTTTGTGTTTTCAATGCTGATTCGTAGTTGACTGTTGTTGTTCGTTTCATTGTCTTGTCCAAAGTACTTTGTTTGAATGCTGGCAGAGGTTTTTTGAAGCGAGTATTTGGCTTTGTTCTTATCATGGTTCCTTATAAGTCGACAAAACTTATCCTTTTCCAAGCATACGTAGTTATTTAACCCCACAATGGCTAGATCGTAAGCGGACTCAAGTTCGATTAACCCACGTCCACCGTTGGGTCTCTTAATATATAATCTATCCACATCAGCCTTCGGATGGTGCATACCTCCCATTGTTAATAGCTTCCTTGTTTTACGATCTATCTTTTCTATATCTGATCTTAGCCAATCAACAATTCCGAAACTGTAGGATATAAATGGAACTGCCAAAGAGTTAATAGCAGTGATTTTATTCTTAGAGTTTAATTCTGTATTTATTATTTGTCGTACTCTTCGGTAATACTCTTTTTTTATTTTATTTTTCATATTAACATTATCTATGCCATCTCTCTCTTCAACGCCTAAATACTTGTACGATTCATGAGTTTCGAGGTTCCTTATCGAGGTATTATTATTATTATTATTATTATTATTATTATTATTATTATTATTATTATTATTATTATTATTATTATTATTATTATTATTATTATTATTATTATTATTATTATTATTATTATTATTATTATTATTATTATTATTATTATTATTATTATTATTATTATTATTATTATTATTATTATTATTATTATTATTATTATTATTATTATTATTATTATTATTATTATTATTATTATTATTATTATTATTATTATTATTATTATTATTATTATTATTATTATTATTATTATTATTATTATTATTATTATTATTATTATTATTATTATTATTATTATTATTATTATTATTATTATTATTATTATTATTATTATTATTATTATTATTATTATTATTATTATTATTATTATTATTATTATTATTATTATTATTATTATTATTATTATTATTATTATTATTATTATTATTATTATTATTATTATTATTATTATTATTATTATTATTATTATTATTATTATTATTATTATTATTATTATTATTATTATTGTTATTATTATTATTATTATTATTATTATTATTATTATTATTATTATTATTATTATTATTATTATTATTATTTTTTTTTTTTTTTTTATTGCGACATCGACTGCTATGGTCATTCGCCGCGTTACGCATTATTAAATACGGTTAAATTGGTGTAATTGCCTCAGAATAGAATATCTCCAAGTTCTATCATATGCCTTTTCCAAATCAAAGCTAACTGCTATAAGGTGTTCTCTATTGAAAAATGACTCTTGGATTTCATTTTCAATGTATGTTAGAGCATCTAGTGTAGAATGGCCACTGCGGCAGCCAGTTTGAGCTTCAGACAGCAAGTAAGTCTGATATTAACTATTTTTTCAAATATTTTTCCCAAGCAGGGATATTGGTCGATAATTGTTTGGGTCTGAATTGCATTTCTCTGGTTTTAGGATTGGAATTATAGTAGCGATTTTCCAGTTAGTAGGAAATATTTGCGAGTGCCAGATTTGGTTAAATAAATGTAAAATTATTTGTTGTTCATCCTCTGCCAAATTTTTTATCATGCAAAAAAAGGATATTATCATGGCCAGCAGCAGCTTCTCCACTATTTTGTAAGGCATATTTTAGTTCCATCATTGTAAATGCTTGATTATAAGGGGCATCATGGTGTGGATTAAAGTTGAGACCTGATCTTTCTTCGTCTGCTTTATGCCTTAAGAAATGTTCTTCATAGCCTGTAGATCTACTAGCGGTTTCATAATGTTCTGCAAATTTTTCACAAATTTGATAAGGGTCTGTTATTAAATCATCGTCAGATCGTAGTGCCTGAGGGATGTCAAAAGTATTTTTTCCTGAAATTACTTTTATTTTTCTCCATATTTCGTGGAGGCATACCTGAGGAGTAATTGTTGTTATATATTCCTCCCACGAAGCCCTTTTCGATAAATTAATTTGTCTTTTCGCTCGAGCCCTAGCCCTCTTGAATAGAACTAAGTTTTCTTGGGTTGGGCATCTCTTGCATTTGTGGTATGCTTTCTTTCGGTGAATAATTGCAGTTTTAACATCCTCATTCCACCACGGTACTGGACGATGGGATACTATTGGCTTCGACAGAGGGATGCTTGCCTTAGCTGCATCTAAAATGGCTTTGGTGACAATCTTGACAGCTTCGTCTACATTATCTGGGAGGTTAGGAATGTTAACACATTCCCTATATCTTCTCCAGTCGGCTTTTTTAGTTAGCCATTTTTCCTTGATTTTGAATAATCTTGCAGGTGTGTCAATATGGATAACTATAGGGAAATGATCACTTGAGTGGAGGTCTGAGAGGGCGTCCCATGTCAGTCTAGGGGCCAAATGTGGGGAACATAAGGAGATATCAATACACGATGTTTCGCCGGTTCTTGCAATAAAATGTGTTGGTTTTCCAGTGTTTAAAACTAATATATTATTATTTTCTATTACAGATTCCATGTATCGACCTCGAGTATCCATTACTATAGATCCCCAAGATGGTGAGTGGGCGTTAAAGTCTCCGACAATTATTAGAGGTTGTGGCAGTTGGTCGATAATATTTTGAATATGCTGAGGTTGCCAGTTTCTATCAGGTAAGTAGATGTTACATAAAGTAGTTTTCAATGGAGTCTCTATCTGGACTGCCTTAACTTGTAGTTCTGTATTTAATTCTATTTCTTTTACAGGAATACTATTATGAATAAAGATAGCAACTCCTCCCCTAGCTCTTTGGAGAGGCTGAACATCCTTACGAAAACAATGAAATCCTCTGAAGCGAAATGGTTCATCAGGTTTTAAGTGGGTCTCCTGAAGCGCAATAATCAATGGCGAATGGTTGTTCTTGATTAATTGGAGTTCGTTGATGTGTTCTTTTAGACCATTGCAGTTCCATTGGATTATTGTGTTTTTATTATCGATCTAAAGTTAATGTATATTATTAAAGTAGAATATGTATAAAAAAAAATAATTAAAATATATGTATAAAAATTAATTAAAATATATAAATAAATAAATAAATCTTATAATTCAAATATATGTATAAATAAATAAATTTTTTTTTTGTGATAGATTACCCACGCTATCAGAGTCCATCTGAGAATAGGTATCGAGAGTATTTATGTTACTCTCTACAGTCAAAGTTTTCCTTGGTTTGCCTTTTGGCCAACCCGCTTTTTTTTCTTTCTTTTTGTTTCTGAGTTTGATGGTGTTTCACTCATTATAGATTTAATATCAGAACTATCAGATTTCCGTCTTTTTGAGATTGATTGTCTGTCTGATTCATCATAGGATCGGTCCATTGGGTAGGGTGGAAGATTATGGGATGTAGAAGGGGGCAGTAAAAATAGGTGGCTGATAGTTGCTCCACATAATCCATTCAGTGTTTTTTCGATTAGAAAAGGACTAACACATGCAAAATCTCCATCTTTCTTTTTCACGACCAGAAACCGGGGAAGAACCTCCTTTTCCTGTTTCGTGTTACTTTTGTCTCTATTTTGTGAGGGAGACACCTCAATATTATTTTTAGAATCTGAATTCATTTAGGTCCCACGAGTAGGGCAGAAAAAATTGGTCCACCGTAGCAGTGCTCCCTTACTACGGCAAGGCGAGTTACAAGTGAGTGTTGCCTGGTTCTCACAGGAAATCGTTCGAGACTAACTCCGTATAGCCATGCATCTCTTGGCACGATGTCTTACACCTTAGATTACGGATTTTTTCTAAGGTTTGGCCTGGTGATTTGACAAGGTCAATGAAATAAATAGTTACATAGATTGATCATCCATATTTTTCAAAATAAACATAAGCTTATGCCTTGTAGTAAAAATGTAAGCAATTATTTTTTTTATTGTCTAAAGGCTAAAAATTAGTTTTAAAACACATTTTTTCTAAACCGAAGGGGAGAGGAATGAAATAAGACAGTCGAGGATTGAAAAAAACGTGTTGCCCTTGAAATAAAAATTTCATTTGTTTTTAATCTCCTTGAAGATATTCTGAGATACGAGCGCTAAAAGCCCTTAATGCACAAAAAATTAGTTTAAAAGCAAAATTTTAAAGGAGTTTTAAAGAGTAGTTATAAATGTTTCTGGTAGTGATGAACTGTGAAAATATGTTTCATATAATTGTTCTGGGTCAATAAAATATTTAATAAAGTTTAAGATGTTACTTTCTAAAGAAAATTTTATAAAATTTATATTATCATCTGAAATTGACGATTTTTTCCCTACTTTCTCTCCAACAGTAAAATAAACTTGATTTCTTTACATGTTTTGTGGGTTTTCTGTTATAAAAATTGATACTAATGGATTTTCTTTTGGGGCATGCATAGTTTATGTGTCATAAATGAATTTATTTTGTTTTTTTTTGTAGTATTACGGGTATATCCGAAATAATATATATTTTATATTTCTTTATTCTCGCCTAAAATCTATATATCTTATATTTGGGAGAGAAAGGTAGGTAATGATCTAATTCTCCGTTTGCAATTTCGTCCAAACCCTACTTTTACATCTAAGAAGGCTGTTTCTAGAGCGTTTAATTGTAATTCAGGGACATTTCATGAAAGGGCATTTTCTGCTAAATTGCTTAGCATTTAACGTGAGGGGAATTTTTATTTCGTTTCCCTCTTATTTAGAAGAAATGTCTACATTATTATTAAAGTCAATATTTAGATTTAAATTAATTTAGATTTGTTAAGCTTAGGACACCGTTGAAGTAATTATAAAATTCATATAAAGTAAAGTTAATGAGGTATTTACGATTAAATTCGGAGAATTCTGGTATAATAGCTTCGTAATTAACTTTTTAAATTATTAAACTTGTGCTTATAACAACATTCAAGTTAGAAATTGTTTGTGTGTGTTGTTTGTCAGCTGTTGGGGAGGTTTTCATACGGATCTGAAACTGCTGATCAGTTTCTATTAATATCTATATTTTGGGGTTTACAGTTTCGATAGAAATTTGAAAAAGTTCGACTATGGTCGAGGTAGGGCATCGAAAAATGTTGGTTTAGTTGATATCTACGCGATGAACAATTGTTTTTTTTGTTTGTGGAAAATTCTTCATTTTCATGAAAATGTCATTCCATTACCATTCCATTCCTATTCGTAGTAGAAATAAATAAAGAAATAAAGGGTTCCTTGTTTGTTTCAAATAGTTCGTGAATGGCTGGACCGATTTCGCTTATTCTTTTTTTGTTGTGTTTGTTATTGTCAGGAGAAGGTTCTTATGAAAGAAAATTGCGCGGAAAATTAGAAAATTTAAGAATACTTAACCACCATATTAAATTATTTCTAATGTTACCATAGCTCCTTTATAATTCAAACTTTTTTGATGTAACCTTATAGCGTTTGATATAACATTGGCAGAATGCGTGCTGCAAATATCGTCAAAGATGTTTAAAACAGATGCTTCGATCGGAGTTACTATATTGATAAAATACATATAAATAATTAATTTATTATTTCTAACAAAGACTGAATTTCTTAGTCAATATTCATAGTTAAGACAGGACAACGTCTGTCGGGTCCGCTAGTTTTTTATGAAATGAATGATACAATTAATAAAAAATATTAAAGATGCACAATTAGATACAGAACTGTAACCTCCCAATTACACCGGGTGGTAGGATCCATTTTTGTTACCAGATGGACAGTTTATAATAATATTTTGCTAATTTCAATTTATTCTCAATCTGCGTTTCCAAATACCTACCCTAAATGTATTTTAATAATGATAGAAACTACTAATTTGACACTCACACAGGTTAATTTTTTTATATTGTTCTGAAATTTGATTGGTTGAAAACGATTATTCTGCTGTAATTATCAAAGACTCTTCGCTACACCATGCGACACGAAACTAACGTAACGAATGGTAGCCAAGATTACAAATTTTCCGTCGCATGCGATGGCAACCATGCGTCGCTAACCGAATGCGGCGCTCAGCGAAAAGTTTCAGGAATTGGGCTACTGTCCACATACACACACCCCAAGCACGTTTAATTCTTTTTCAATGAAGATATGAGGATTCTGGTCATTCCAGTACACGCAGTTATGCCTATTGACTGTATCGTTCAGCTTGAAGATTGCTTCATCCGACCACAAAATGGAACGCTGGAACTGCGGATCATCCTAAGCGCATCCGAGGTACCACTAGCAAAATTCCAATCTTCGAACATAATGATTCTCGTGAAGTGCGTGGAGGCGACCCGGACGGTAAAATCGATAGTAGGCGAGTTCGGATAGTCAGGGGCTGGAGCGGGACAAATTTTAGGGTGCTTTTAAATGACATTTAAGCGTGTTAAACTGTCACTAATCGGACTAAACCGAACGCTAAAAGGGTCGTTTGGAGTTAAAAGTGTTAAAGGAGTTAAAGGAACTTGGCAGACCGAACGCAATGAGAGCATGCGTTTCAGCATTTGTCGTAAAGAACGATCGGAAATTTGAAGCTCTCGCGATAGCCGCACTGCAGATTGGTTCGGCTGCTCAATAAACGAAAGCGCCACTGTTTCCATGTTTTCGTTAGTTGTTACAGATACCGGTCGTCCAGAACGCGGCTTTTCTGCAACATAGCTCGTTATTAAGAATTTCTGGTACGTCTTTTACACTGTTGAACGATTTGGTAGCGACGAATTCGGAAATTGTTGTTGAAATTCGGTAAATATCGTTTCGTAATCCGCGTTCGTACGAAGATACGACGTAACAAAAAAAAAACTCTTTCTTGAAGCGTGAACTTATATCGGTCATTTATGCTGAAAACGCGTCTACTCGACAAGCGCGTTTTATAATGACACAGACACAACTGTCAGAAGCACAAATATGCTTCGTTTCAATCTTTTTCGAGAGCGTTGCGAGACTTATGCCGATTTTTCGAGCGTTGCCAGACTTATGCCAACCCCTGTATAATTTAAGCATATCCAGAATAGTTTATGAAATTTTTCACACGAGTGGGAAATTTTGTCGCACGAGGCATACGCCTAGTGCGAAAATCAAGCGGGTGTAAAAAATCACTTTTACACAAGTGATGTATAATATACAAAAAATGTAAAACTAAAAAATCTGACAGTAAAGGTCCCATTAAGATGCGGCTGGTTTTAGATTTGTTTTTTATATGTTTTATAAAATTATTTTAAATCGTTTTCAAAATTACAAATATTGTGATTCCATTTAAAAACAATTTCATAGGACGATAAAGATAAAATTACAGTTACAAAAAATATTAGAATATATTAATGTTTTTCATTGGTTTTTTTTTTAACTAAGTTGAACAATCGGGAACAAAAACTTTTTTATTATTAGTGGGTTACCCACTTCTTTCTTTTTTCTTTTTTCTTTTTAATTTGGTGTCATCGGCATCGACTACTAATGCCATTAGCCTCTTGTTCTGTGTAGGATTTGTTACTGTTTCCCAGCGCCACTTTAGAAACAGCACTGTTAATTAAAACTCAACAGTGAATGGTCGAGTGGGGAATCCTACCAAGGCATCAGAATTAACTTTAAATATTTAAATTAAATAAAAACATCCCGGCCAGCGGTGATATTCGAACCTGGGACCTTTGGATCCACAGGCAGAGACTCTACCACTAAGCCACCCACCCCTTACAACTTACTTCTTTACTAAAAATTTTAATCTGAACAGTAATGTAAATAGTACAAAATGTTGTAGAGGTTATAATATGATAAATAACATATATTTTAAATAAATAAACAACAATAGTTGTATTTAATAAACAACAATAGTTGTATTTGTCCAATTTTGGACATTTTTTCAAAACAAAATCGGGGATCACGAAATGGTCACGCTATACATTACGAATTTGGAAAGTGACATTTTTCACATGAGTGGGAAATATTGTCGCACGAGGCACAAGCCAAGTGTGACTATCACACGAGTGTGGAAAATTACTTTTCACACAAGTGATGTACAATATTTTTCCTACGACCACAAAATAATTTCCTCAAAAAATATAAAACCAGGTTATTATAATAATTAAAATCTATTTAAAATAATAATCAATATTAATCGTATTTATTTGATTTTGATATTTTCTAAACAAAAAAAAAATAAAAAACAAAAATTAAAAAAAAAACAATAAAATTTCTGGCCTTGCCAGGATTTGAACGCGGTCGCTCGCCAGATCTCAAATGGCAAAGTTTATAAGTTTGACACTATAACCATCTGAGCTAATAGGGCTTGCATCAATTAAATGATCTAATTGGTTATGTGTTTAACCAAAATAAAAAACAAACATATCTTAGTTATTTTAAAATTATTTTAATAATAATTGTTAAAGATAATTATCTGGGATCTAATTTACAACAATTTCAATAATTTAACAATTAAATCGATTTTAGTATTAATATGGACATTATATAGATCAAAATAGAAATGATGTGTTTGACATTTTATGACAGCTGCTCCGAAAAGTAGCATATTCGTACACGGATTGAAAGTAAATTCTTATTCATACGCGTGTGATATTTGCTCCGTGCAAAGTCATGGAAAGGGAAGCAAAAGCGATACTAGCGCTAGCTGCGGATAATTCGTGCATTTTAGGGCGATATTTGTAAATTGTCGGTAAAAGAGAGAAACAAATTATTATCGGAGGGAAGAAAATTACTAGCGCGGATAGTACCTACTCCAAGAGTGAACTGATCGTCATCACGAGCCCGTTTAAACAGGACGGGATACTATTTAAAATTTGCGGTTTACAGATTAACTAAAAATAATTATAACGCGGATAGCACCTACTCCAAGGGTAAACTGATCGTCATCACGAGCCCGTTCAGACAAGGACAGGATGCTATTTAAGATTATTCAAATATACGGTAAAGGAATAAACAAACTATTAAAAGAGGGAAAACGTCTCCTCGAAAACTCCGTTTACAAATATTCCCAACTTAATTACAACGCGGCATTTACTAAACAAAAGTATTTATCAATAAAATCAAATTTAATTCCAGATTTAACCTATCAAAAAAAAAAAAATAATTTCTTAATACAGACTAACGATCAAAAGTCTAAAATCCCCGGTTTTACAATATTACAGAATTAAATCCTATCATTTATTATTTAATTCAAATTCTATCCCTTTTTATAGAAACGGTATGATATTTGTCAAGAAAAAAATTCAAATGTTTATTAATGAAATCAAATTAAATCTTTTATCCAAACACTAACTATGAAAAAAAAACGGTAATATTTTTACTAAGAAACAATTTCTAATATTTATTATTTAAATTAAATTAAATCTTTTAACTAAACACTATCTATAAAAACAAAAGAAACGGTATCATTTACCAAGAAACAAATTCTATTATTTATTAATGAAATCAAATTAAATATTTTAACTAAGCTAATTCGGTTTTTAAAATGAAATACGGACTCAATATTAAACGTAGAAAGCGGAACCAGGTTTTTTTTACCTAACGGATTTGTAAATATACGAAAAAGGAAAAAATATCGGCGTGATTTGATTGCTAGTGCGGCTGATTAAACTAGACTGCTGGCAACCAAAAATTATATCAAACTGATAATTTTATTAGCATCTCGGGTCTCGTTCAACCACTGTAGATTCCCTTTTCCAATAGAAATCCCACCTAGGCTCAGACCCACCGCACAGCGAGATTTCAAGCGGCGTTCGCGCATCTTTAAATTAACTGAGGATCGACAGTTCAATCGCGTTAAATATTTATTAAAAATGAAAAATGAAAATAAACTGAGGAAAACTGACTTCATTACAACAACTTATTAGACTTAGGCAACTTGTCATACATTTTCCAGTAAATACTGTTGCCTGTCTATATTTTATTATTGATTTTTATTGATTATACATAATTTTCATTAATTTAAGCGATAAAAATATATAATAATAATAATAATAATAATTAATAATAATAATAATAATAATAATAATAATAATAATAATAATAATAATAATAATAATAATAATAATAATAATAATAATAATAAATAATAATAATAATAATAATAATAATAATAATAATAATAATAATAATAATAATAATAATAATAATAATAATAATAATAATAATAATAATAATAATAATAATAATAATAATAATAATAATAATAATAATAATAATAATAATAATAATAATAATAATAATAATAATAATAATAATAATAATAATAATAATAATAATAATAATAATAATAATAATAATAATAATAATAATAATAATAATAATAATAATAATAATAATAATAATAATAATAATAATAATAATAATAATAATAATAATAATAATAATAATAATAATAATAATAATAATAATAATAATAATAATAATAATAATAATAATAATAATAATAATAATAATAATAATAATAATAATAATAATAATAATAATAATAATAATAATAATAATAATAATAATAATAATAATAATAATAATAATAATAATAATAATAATAATAATAATAATAATAATAATAATAATAATAATAATAATAATAATAATAATAATAATAATAATAATAATAATAATAATAATAATAATAATAATAATAATAATAATAATAATAATAATAATAATAATAATAATAATAATAATAATAATAATAATAATAATAATAATAATAATAATAATAATAATAATAATAATAATAATAATAATAATAATAATAATAATAATAATAATAATAATAATAATAAATAATAATAATAATAATAATAATAATAATAATAATAATAATAATAATAATAATAATAATAATAATAATAATAATAATAATAATAATAATAATAATAATAATAATAATAATAATAATAATAATAATAATAATAATAATAATAATAATAATAATAATAATAATAATAATAATAATAATAATAATAATAATAATAATAATAATAATAATAATAATAATAATAATAATAATAATAATAATAATAATAATAATAATAATAATAATAATAATAATAATAATAATAATAATAATAATAATAATAATAATAATAATAATAATAATAATAATAATAATAATAATAATAATAATAATAATAATAATAATAATAATAATAATAATAATAATAATAATAATAATAATAATAATAATAATAATAATAATAATAATAATAATAATAATAATAATAATAATAATAATAATAATAATAATAATAATAATAATAATAATAATAATAATAATAATAATAATAATAATAATAATAATAATAATAATAATAATAATAATAATAATAATAATAATAATAATAATAATAATAATAATAATAATAATAATAATAATAATAATAATAATAATAATAATAATAATAATAATAATAATAATAATAATAATAATAATAATAATAATAATAATAATAATAATAATAATAATAATAATAATAATAATAATAATAATAATAATAATAATAATAATAATAATAATAATAATAATAATAATAATAATAACAATAATAATAATAATAATAATAATAATAATAATAATAACAATAATAATAATAATAATAATAATAATAATAATAATAATAATAATAATAATAATAATAATAATAATAATAATAATAATAATAATAATAATAATAATAATAATAATAATAATAATAATAATAATAATAATAATAATAATAATAATAATAATAATAATAATAATAATAATAATAATAATAATAATAATAATAATAATAATAATAATAATAATAATAATAATAATAATAATAATAATAATAATAATAATAATAATAATAATAATAATAATAATAATAATAATAATAATAATAATAATAATAATAATAATAATAATAATAATAATAACAATAATAATAATAATAATAATAATAATAATAATAATAATAATAATAATAATAATAATAATAATAATAATAATAATAATAATAATAATAATAATAATAATAATAATAATAATAATAATAATAATAATAATAATAATAATAATAATAATAATAATAATAATAATAATAATAATAATAATAATAATAATAATAATAATAATAATAATAATAATAATAATAATAATAATAATAATAATAATAATAATAATAATAATAATAATAATAATAATAATAATAATAATAATAATAATAATAATAATAATAATAATAATAATAATAATAATAATAATAATAATAATAATAATAATAATAATAATAATAATAATAATAATAATAATAATAATAATAATAATAATAATAATAATAATAATAATAATAATAATAATAATAATAATAATAATAATAATAATAATAATAATAATAATAATAATAATAATAATAATAATAATAATAATAATAATAATAATAATAATAATAATAATAATAATAATAATAATACTCATACTCATACTGTTTATTGACATTTAACATGTACAAAATTGGGTACATTTTTAGTCAGTAGAAATCTTACATATCTAAAATATTATAATATAAAACTTAAATTAGTACGATATAAAATATTATGTATAATGTTAAAATAGAATAATAAAACTAACAAATCGGACAAAATATAAAAGATTAACATTCAATAAAATAAAATATAAAAGGTTTATAAAAATGTTATTGCGAACAGTGATTAGCGATATTCTATTTAATGGTTTAAATATTCGTTTATGGAATAGAAACCGTGTTCTAATAAGTAAGTTTTTGCTAATTTTGAGAATGTAAAATTTTCCATATTTCTAAAATCTTTATCTTTAAATTTATTTACAAATATATTGTATACGTTCACATCGATTTTGTTGTTTTTTGTGATTGCGAGTCTTGAGTACTGAGGTATCATGTTATGTGCATATCGTGTGCCATATTTGTGCATATCAGAGTGTAGTATATATGAGGATTTATTTTTATGTATTTCTAATAGCGTCTCGTAAATGTACATTGTAGGCAATGGCATTATATTAAGTTTTTTAAACAAAGGATAACAGTGGGTTCCAAAAGGAACTCTGGCCAAGATACGTATTGCCTTTTTTTGAATACTAAATGCCTTATATGAATGAGGGGAATTTCCCCAAAGCAATATTGCGTATTTTAGGAGATTGTGTACTAAAGAGAAATACACTGATTTCAATACCTCAGTGCTCAAGCAGCCCCGCAGTCTTCGCATTACAAATATTTGTGAAGCCAAAGTTTTACACACCTTATCTATATGGGGCTTCCAGTTTAAAATCGAGTCCAAGTCAACTCCCAGAAGGCAAACAGGTTTAGATTGTGTAGCCCACTTGTCCATATTAAAAGTAATACGCTGAGTTTTTGACTCATTTAGGCTTAGAAAATTGCTAGCAAACCAGTTTTTAGCTTTCTTGTACTCCCGTTCGATATCAAAATCCCTTATATTGGACACGATGGTGGTATCATCAGCAAACAGGATGCAATTACCATCCAAAGCTGCTGGTAGGTCATTGATATAAATTATAAATAGAATGGGGCCCAAGACAGATCCTTGAGGAACTCCATTATGAATTGGCGATAAATTAGAATTTACATCATTCACACTGACACATTGCATCCGGTTTGTGAGATAAGAACTAATTAGTGCTAGCTGTTTGCCCCTAACTCCATAAAATTCTAATTTTTCTAAAAGTATCTTAGTCGAAACACAATCAAACGCTTTTGAAAGATCACACATTATTGCGGTTGAGCTGAGTCTATCATCCATATTGTCTGATATTTTTTGCACCAGATTAACGAGTGCTTTTACTGTAGATTTGTTTCTACGGAACCCATATTGGGAGTCGGATAGTAAGGATTTGCTCTCAAAATAAGACACTAGCTTATCCTTAATTAATATTTCGAATATTTTTCCTATTGCAGGTACGATAGCAATCGGTCTGTAGTTATCTGGTTCATCCCTGTCTCCTTTCTTATGAACCGGAATGATTTTAGATACCTTTAGGGCATCAGGCCATGAACCCTCCTCAAGACATTTGTTAAACAAAATTGTGAGACCTGGTGTTAACAACTCGACCGAAGCTTTTACCATCTTACTACATATGTTATAATAGTCCATACTGGGTGAATTTTTGAGTTTTAAGATCGCTTGTTTAACATCGCATTCTAAGATGGCAGTCATAAAAAAAGAACACGTGGGTTTTGGAATTTTGTGTAAAAATTGCTCAGGGCTCACATTATTGTTGGAAATAGTGCTAATTATGCCATCAGCAATTGACGTAAAAAATACATTGTATTCATCAGGTGTGATGGAGGATACAGTTTTAGTTTTCTTACCATTACGCCTTTCAGAGTTTATAATCTTCCAACTAGATTTAGCTTTGTTATTTGACGTTTCTATTGTATTTTCGTAGGACTTTCTTTTTTCATATCTTAGAGTTTGTCTGTATTTACTTTTTAAATTTATGTAATGGTCCCAATCAGTTCGCGAATTTGTTCTAATAAATATATTTTTTGCTTGAAATGTTTGCCTCCTAAGTTTACGTAGATTCGAATTAAACCAACATATTTTATTTTTATTAGTTTTGTTATATTTTACAGGAAAACAATTATTAATTTCATTAGTAAGTTTATTAAGTAATTGTTCTGTCAGATCATTGCTATTCAATGTACCTATTTCATCAAGGTTTAATCCAATGTTTGTAAGATTAGCAGTAAATTTATCAATATTTTTTTTTGAAATAATTCTTTTTTGTTCATGTACATTTTCATTTTTATTAATATTAAAACTATTAGCCAAATTAACTTTAATAAATTGCCCTAGATGATCTGACAGATCTGGGTCACATACTCCAGATGTGAATAGTTTAGGGTTAAAATTTGTAACTATGTTATCCAACTTGCTCTTTTTCGTAGCAGAGATCCTTGTAGGTTCTGTAATGCAATAAGATAAACCATAGGATTCCAAAATATTGTTTAACTGGTTAACATGTCCATTTTCAGTATTTGTGAAATTAATATTATAATCACCAAGTAAACAAATATTTTTGTATCTACTAATTAAAAAATCGATAAGCATTTCAAATTGCCTAATAAAAATATTTATATTACCAGATGTACACGATCTATACAGAGCCACTACTACAGTATTTGAATTAACCACTTCACTTGCACAGAATTCTGCATGAATAGGTATAGTAAAATTTTCTACATTTATATTTTTGAATTTCAACCAATTTTTGACAAATATTGCTACACCACCGTGTGTATTTTCTGAACGACAGTAGTCTGATGTCAAAACATAATTACAAATATTAACCATACTTAAGCTTTGTCTATCAAGCCAATGTTCAGAGATGCACACAATGTCATAATCATTATATTGCAGGCATACGCGGAGCTCATCTAATTTACTATTTAGGCTACAATATTTAAATGAAAAAATGAAACTAATTTAGCGTTTCGTATCCTATTTTCAGAACTCTCTGACATCGCCCTGATTGACATGCTGTTGATTTTCGTTTTTATAAAATTGTCTAGAGCGAAAAAAATGATTTAATACCACGTAACTAGGCCACACTTCACTGTTTAGAATTTTCTCCGATTCTTCTGATGGTACCGTAATTTTGACTGATGAATAAACTTCCGGTTGTCTCGAATTTAGTTTTTGCACTTGAATATTTGGTGCAAATTTTTTCAAGTAATCTGACAATTTGACAGTGTCAATTCCTGGTTCAAGGTTGGTAACATGGTAGTGTTTTCCGTTGCTAATAGGCCGACTAGCTGCTTTAAAAGGAAAGTCTGTAGAATTTTCATTTTTTCCTATCAGGATGTTCCTTCTCGTCATAGCCGTAGGACGCTCAAGATTGATAACATCCTGACATACCTGAAGAGATTTTGCTCCATGTACAGCACCAGCGACTGAATTACTAGTTATTTGATGTTGATTCGTCGAAGGTCTTTTTCCATATGACTCTAGTAATTTTTTTTCTTTTTCAACTAACTGATTGCTATTTTTAACATGTATATTACCAGTATTAGTGACAGGAATAGTGTGCCCATGTGTAGATGTAGATATCTTGGGTGATATTGTAATTTGAGACTCAACTTGTTTCATGAGTATTATTTGCTCTTTTAGCGCTTGGATTGTCTGATCTTGGTGCTTTATAATAACCTCTTTCTGTTTCATAATTTCCTCAAGATATCTTATGGTTAGTTTGTCTGCAATGCTGGCAGAATTTTCCGGTTGTTCATTCGGACTTGAATCTGATTCGGAATCTTTACTACTTGTTTCAATATCAGAACAGCATATAACTGTTCCGTCCTTAAAGTATTTTATATGTTTCAACTGTTTCAAACAACCATTATGATAATAAGAATCACATTTTGAACATTTTGAACATTTAGATATCTCAGTTGGGAACTTACGGCATCTGGCACATTGATCACTTCTCACATCTTCTGGATTATTTTTAGTCATGGCTTTGACCGATTATTGATGAGCTAATTCTATTATATACAAATATTTAATCCAAATTCACAAAATAAACAAATGTTTAGTTAAAAGTTCGAATAAAATTAACAGATTGTATGCCGTGGTGGAATGAACCTAAGTATTCGTGTAGTCGATGTAAATAAAGCAAAAACAACAGTTTTTATACTAGGCACTCTGAGAAAACGAAGGTAAATTAATGCTATTCTCCTCAATAAGATGACAAAAAGTGTTGCAAACACTTACGTGAGTTCAATATGCACTTAATATTAAAATCACAAGTACAAACTAAATTAATTTTTGGTTAAAACACAAGTTTTATGCACAACACGTTCACTGATTTAAAATCACACCTTACTTGGCTTACAACAATTCCACCATAATAATAATAATAATAATAATAATAATAATAATAATAATAATAATAATAATAATAATAATAATAATAATAATAATAATAATAATAATAATAATAATAATAATAATAATAATAATAATAATAATAATAATAATAATAATAATAATAATAATAATAATAATAATAATAATAATAATAATAATAATAATAATAATAATAATAATAATAATAATAATAATAATAATAATAATAATAATAATAATAATAATAATAATAATAATAATAATAATAATAATAATAATAATAATAATAATAATAATAATAATAATAATAATAATAATAATAATAATAATAATAATAATAATAATAATAATAATAATAATAATAATAATAATAATAATAATAATAATAATAATAATAATAATAATAATAATAATAATAATAATAATAATAATAATAATAATAATAATAATAATAATAATAATAATAATAATAATAATAATAATAATAATAATAATAATAATAATAATAATAATAATAATAATAATAATAATAATAATAATAATTTAGATCCCATCACCCTAAATCAGCCATCCAACGCTTATACCTTCCTAGATCAAAAGGAGGAAGAGGGCTTATAAATATTGAAAACTTGTGCCGAAAACAAGAATTAGACATAAGGAAATACTTTTTAAACTCTGAAAGCCGATTAATAGCCAAAATAAGAGAGGTTGATGATAATTATACACCACTAAAACTAGGTAACGCAGAACACTTGATACATATTTCTGATGAACAGCAGCAAATAGAAATCTGGAAAAACAAGGCATTACATGGAACATATCCTGGGACATTAGACAATACTGTAAATGATAAAGAAAAATCCCTGATCTGGTTAAAAACAGGTGAACTACACCCTGAAACGGAAGGTTTCATAATAGCCATACAGGACCGGGTCGTACGCACCAGGAATTATGAAAGGCATATTATGAAATTAAATACTCAAGACAACTGTAGAAAGTGCAATAAGGTAGGGGAAACAATAGAGCACATTACTGCTGGCTGTAGTGCTTTGTCAAATACTGCGTTCTTAGGCCGACACAACCAAGTAGCCAAAATAATATACATCGAAGTAGCAAAAAACTTCGAACTGCTCGAAAATCCCGAGCCATACTACAAATTCAATCCTCCACAGGTATTAGAAAATCATAATGCAGTATTGTACTGGGACAACCCAATATTGACGGACAGAACAGTTGACTATAATAGGCCAGACATTCTTTTTATCAACAAAATACTTAAAACTGCCTGGATTATAGATATAGCATGCCCGCTAGATAATAATATAACTAAAACCGAAACAGAAAAACGAAATAAATATGAAAATTTGGCTATTGAAATCAAGCATATTTGGGAGTTGAAAAATATAAAAATCATACCAATAGTGGTGTCTGTTACAGGAGTGGTGTCTAAGAGTTTAGAACATCAAATTAAATTATTAGAAATAAACAACAACACTATTAAGAGAATACAGAAAGCGGCTATTCTACAAACATGCCATATTGTACGCAAATTCCTTAATATCTAAGCATGCAGCTATAATAAAAGAACACCAAAATAAACAAGTGAGATAGGGTGAATTCCCTTCTCACTACACATTGTTTCCGTCAGCTCAAAGCCGACGAAATGTCAAAAAAAAACAATACATAATAATAATAATAATAATAATAATAATAATAATAATAATAATAATAATAATAATAATATAATAATAATAATAATAATAATAATAATAATAATAATAATAATAATAATAATAATAATAATAATAATAATAATAATAATAATAATAATAATAATAATAATAATAATAATAATAATAATAATAATAATAATAATAATAATAATAATAATAATAATAATAATAATAATAATAATAATAATAATAATAATAATAATAATAATAATAATAATAATAATAATAATAATAATAATAATAATAATAATAATAATAATAATAATAATAATAATAATAATAATAATAATAATAATAATAATAATAATAATAATAATAATAATAATAATAATAATAATAATAATAATAATAATAATAATAATAATAATAATAATAATAATAATAATAATAATAATAATAATAATAATAATAATAATAATAATAATAATAATAATAATAATAATAATAATAATAATAATAATAATAATAATAATAATAATAATAATAATAATAATAATAATAATAATAATAATAATAATAATAATAATAATAAACTAATGTTTTACTTGTTTTACAAATCCATATACTTCTATTAAAACTAACATATACAGGGTGTTTCAGATTTAAACGGACACAGCATAATGGGAGGTAGAGTACACTTAGCTGAGTTCAAAACACCCCTATACTTAGCTTTTAATCTTACTCGTTTCTGAGATATAGGGTGTTTTACGATTTTTTTCCAAAACTAAAATTGGACATTTTGTTTGAACGACTAGAGTTATTTTAATAAAATTTTGTACAAAAGTTACACTCTCTTAGGTCAATCAAAACCATAAATTAATTTTAAAAAATTCCTGGCCCAGACTCTCTTTTTTATATTGCTCTTCTTGGCTGGAATATCACTCAGTATATTGGATTTTAATAAATCTTACTGCACATTTAAATAGTTCGCGGATAAATAAATAAAATGATGTAATAATATTTAATGGCACCATCTTGATTTTCTTACAGTCAATTTTTATATTGGGGACTACAATATTATAAATCAGTTTTTACAAAATTGAAATCAAATATATTACTCTGTATTTTTAAAACTCTACACAAATTAGGTAGCATCTTTATTTATTTTTAACTACTGCATTTTCCAATAAGAAATTGAACATCTACACAGGACCGAGCTCATTTTATTTTATAAAGTACCAGAACAAACTAACAGAAACAAATAATTAATTTAAACTAAAGTAAATTTTTAAAATGAAGACGGTAAACGTGAGGCCCCATAGGAAGGGCCTCAGTAATTATATAATGTTGAAGATTACTAACAAAACTTTTAATAGTTAGATATCTAATTTATAGCAATAAAATTTTTTTTTATTAAAAGGTACACTTTACTTTTATCGAATATGCAGATATGCATTTGATTTATGAAATAGCATCTGGCAATGCTTATAAGGCTAGAAGGCTTTATTCCGAAAACTTTTGTAATCGGTTGTTACCGAACAGAATAACTTTTGAAAGTGCCGATTTGAGTTTAGGGGAAACTGATACGTAGAAGTAGAAATATAGGATTAAGAAACCGTGATTACAGTATTAATCATTGTAGGTAAGAAATGACTCAAAATAATAAATATAATTTATTGTTTATAAGGCAAGCAATTTCGGCATTAAGCCATCATCAGGTCTACAAAGGAAAGAAGATCGATGTTACAAAATTAAAATTATAGACTAAAAAATAAGTACATAACCAAGTAAAGGTTAATAAGCTTGCTTTATTTATTTATTTTGTTTATAAACTTATTTTTTAGTCTATAATTTTAATTTTGTAACATGGATCGTCATAATGCCGATTTCTTATAAACAATAATTGTATTTATGCGTGACTTACTTTGAGTCATTTCTTACCTTTAAGATGACATTTCTGAGCAGTTAGATACCCTTCTTCAGTTAATATTAGAGTTATTGCAAGTTCACATAAGGTCAGTCACTATTAGTGCCGCTCTTATTTTGGCATCTAAGCATGCGCAGATCACTTACATTCTAGAACTGACTTTAATAAATATTGTGCCTGTCCTTAATTGTAGATGTTTAAGGACAGCAGTTAGTGACGACTTTATAGTTTTCGGGTGCGCTCGCCAACATTCGTAACAGTTCGAAATTTTTTAATATAAATATTTATTATTATCGTCATCTAAACCTTCTAAAATGGTAATTTCTAATGCCTCTTCCATAGTATGTACTATTAAAAACAACAAAAAAGATGAACTGTAATTTAAAATTTTTAAAATGAGGTTAAAAATATGTATAAGGACAAGGACTCTAATGTCAAAATTTCAGGTTTGCAATAAGTCTTATTTTAGCATGGAATTTATTTGCCTCTAATTACGTTGTCACTATTAGTGGCTGACGTTATAGAAATTTGTAATAACTCTCTAATTTGTATTTAGAGCAGTTAAATTTAACAGAGCCACGTCCATTATTTGATCATGATTATGCTTAAACGGCAATGAAAGAAGTCAAAATGATACTATTAACTGTAATTATCTGTTAAATTTAACTATTATGAAGACTAGAGAAAAGGACGCGAATCGGCCTTGGTCAAATTTCAAATTTCCGTCCCTATTTTTATGGAGTTCCAAAAAACTACTGTAGTTGGTGGGTGGCAAAATAACGACGTCTATTTTCTATGCAAGTCAATGGGAATTAAAGTATTTTTGTAAAATTTAGTGAAAAGAATAAAAATAGGCTGAAATAAAGAACCTGGCTACAAGTAACAATGAGTAACAAAAAACGAGAAAGCAGGATTTGATTCGTTCCGAGTTGCAAAACGAAATAAAAATCCAATATAAAATTTAAAATATCACAAGGA